>JARACY010000157.1:0-131319 GCA_029255725.1 Scrobipalpa atriplicella
ATGTGACAGCTTTAGAGCAAAATTTAAAATTCGAACAGCAAATTTTTATATGTCCGAAGCTCAAAGATTATCAGGATAAAATACCTATGATCAAATATTCAAAAGCTAACATCTTTTCAAAATTAGGTGCAATTTAATTTTTTTTAAGCGTAGAAATCGAAAAAATATTTGTATTTAAACCCATTTTCATCAATACGGCACACGAACGTTTGTGATTTTGAACCTTACGCACTATGAGATAAGAGCTAGCCCTATATACCTGTATAACGCTTTCACGTATAGTGAGGTAAAAACTGTTTGGATTTTAGGATTCAGTGCGTGCGGATAGTTGGAAATCTAGTAGAATTCCTCGCTCTTTTTTATTAAGAATAGGCAAACCATTGTCCGCCGTCTCACCTGATTGAAAGAAATAATATCCATGTGAAGACTAAAGTGGCATGACCGCCACTACCATGGCATAACCGCCATAAAATATTTCTCTAACTAAGATCTTGATCACACATACAAATCAGGCTAACTTGAAGTTAAATTAGAGTTGAACGCAAACACCTCTTACCTCGACTCAAACTTAAATACTTGTAAGTTTCAATACCCATAGTTGTAAAAGTTAGTCGGAGCTGGTAGCACATTAATTACCAGCCGTGGCTGAGGGCCCAATAGGACGACGTATTAAGTTCAGCCATGTGGATTTACGATCAAACCCTTTCATTAAACAGGTATTAAGGAGACAGATAGCCCGATACATTACGCACTTATCCATACAAGTTAGAACTTTGCATGGAGGCTTTATGTTCAATTCAAACTGCCTGACCCGACTACATAAACACAACTATTCACTGAATATGCCTACCCTTAACCCCGTTCGAGAAATCGAAATTATGTCGTATTCAAAAGCTAATAGAGTAGAAGTTCTTCAAGCCGAAAGGAATGATCTTCCGATAAGGGAACAGAGAACCAAAATGTGAGTGTTTGTAACAAATTTCACCTAGTAGTATTTTGATATTTTGCCGTCTTTGCTAGACTTGATATGGTAACATTATTTAGCTATAATAAAAATGACTGAAATTGAGAGTGTTTAAAACAACGTACCTTTTACTGGGAAAATACGGTTTTGTGATTTTTATAATGGTGGATGTTTTAAATTTGAAATTTTAATGAAAAATCTCGCCCATACTTTGTTAAATTGAAAATTTAATGTTAACAGGATAAAACGTTAATTTCGCTGAGGTGTACGTTAGACGGTCCCTTGTTTCGTTCTGCACTTACAAAGAGCAATCGATTTTAAAGCTCGCTGGATTGAAAATTATATGAGGAGCCTTAGAGGAGCGGTGGGGCTCGTGAGCCGCCAATGCGCTTGTCTTTCGGTTCAGTGGGCTTTCTTTAAATTGGCGACGGCTCCGGCGCTGGCCGCTCCGCTTATTGCATCCCCCGCCCGCAGCGTCGCGACGTCCACGATATTGCCTCCATTCGACCTTTAAGCAAATAGAGTTTCCCAGTCTGTAAATAGGATAGCGTTATAGGTAAATCTACGCCGTGACCTCCAACCGTTCGAGGAAAAGGAAAATTCAATTTTTATCGACGTCGATTATGATTGCTCCGGAGCTCGTATCTAACTGCGCGTTTACGCTCATAGAAAATATGTGCGTGATGAAGGCCAATCCTTCAACACATGCCAGGAGATTGTCCGTTGTACTTCCAGGCGTTCTTTATTCATATTCATGCTCGCTCATAGCTCGTCGAGGCCACCCGATGTGGATAACAAAATACCATACAATGTCGTTTTTATTTTGACGAGTGAACGCCAAGAAAGTTGCGTGCCGTGAGGATTTTCATCATGGGACCTATCAAATAATAACGAGGTCGTCCTTCTCCAACGGTACTCGGCCCGATATCGCGGCCTAATCTATTCAGTAGCAATCGCGGACGATCTTTTTGTATTTTATGATAATACATGTCCTCATTATTTAGTCTTTTTGTATTCACTTATGCTCTACGAAAGTATTATTGCGTTGGTCCGATAAGTCGGTGACAATTGAGGGAGGATATCTGGTAAACGGCGGAGTTAATGGTTTGGCAGCTCACATCTGCAGTGGGCCCGGGAGCGAGTGCCGAGCGGCGCGGCCGGCCGGGTAAGCCTATTGTCGCCGAGCGAGGAGGCATCACGAATTCTGCCCACGATCTACTCCACGGTTTATTGTAATTTACAAAACTGACGGAGGTTTTGTTGCTATCATTCCGGTGCACGTTTGTTTTGTGACTGTAGCGGTTCCCGTCGAGGGATGAGTTTTAGACAAGATGAATTACTTACAATAATGACTAAGACCCCTCTCACACTGCGCCACGTCGCTTTAACAATAGACCACGCTTTGTGCTTGTACAAAGTTTGAGCCATAAATTTGTCGGTGAAAGATCCGGATGAAGCAGCGAATGTGATTAGTATGAATTAAAATAATACTCGAACAAATTTAATATCGGTTTCGCCAAACCCGTGCTCTCCCAATATGATTCGACATTCAAACTTTACCGTACAGACTAAAAACACCTCTGAAACAATTTTGTTGTTACGAACTTTGTGAAGAACTTGTTTATTCATTTTAAAGCAATAATAAAGTTTGTAAAAATATAATTTCGTGCTTGAGACTTAGACGCAGAACGAGTTTTGATATTTTAGAAAGTAAAAATACTTGTAAAGGTAACTTTCATGACGTGTTTTTACATTTTGAATGACGCAAGACACTTTTCATTAACGAGGTCAAACCTATATGATTTATTTGTAGATGTTAAAAACTATTGAAACGGAATAGAATACGGAAAAATAAGGTTGAAATTGTCGGAGCGCGTGCAAGCGACTATAAGGGGTGTTTTGTTACACGTTGTATATCAGGGAGGGCGGAAGGCCACTAATGGCATAAATTGAAGAGCGAACGTTGGAAGCAACCGGCAACCACAGGATTTTGCGTATTTGAAATTCAGTTTCTACGGAGCGTGGCGGGCGAACGTTCGAGAAACGATCGCCCTGTAGCCAACTACATAAATTTCAGTATAGAAACGGATCGCTTTAAAACGCGTTGCGGGATCCAGAATTTCAAATTTACATCTCAACGGATCAAAAGTACTGTAGCATATTCGCAGAGTATCAGTAGCGGGAACCGAACGTTGTATATTTTGTGGTTGAAATTAGAAAATATATTTCGCGACCCCAAAAATGATTTTCGTAGCCGGTAGAGATAATTCTGCTAGATTCGATATCTTTCTTAAAACTTGATTAAAATACATAGAAAGACAACTTGTCTATTAATGTTTAAGTTTTGTTTTGAAAGCTGTGTTCTGATGTAACCTTATCAGCAAACCGCAGAAGGTTTATCAAAACAAAAATAAACAGCCGTAAGTTACGTTAAATGTATCCACTTACCACTAAACATAAACCATAAAACGTTAAATGTGTAGTGAACTCGAGCAAACGTCGAGCCGTCAAGTAGTTTAAGTATATACACAGAATTGGAACAACACAATTAGCTCGGATCTTCTCCAAGCCTATTACAAATGCATCGGGTTGTCTGTGCGAGTGACAGGGCGACCCGGCGAGGCCGCTGTTCCTATGCCGTCATATCAATCACCATTGCCAAGCAGCCGATCCCTTGGCACTTGGCCTAGATTCCAAATTACACAAATTTACGTAGAGGGCCTAACCGCGCCGTTAGCCGAGCACGGGGATTAGGCGATCGGCCCAGCTTACAGCGGATCCCCTCGCCAATACCACGCTTAACCGACGCCCGATCTCACTATCTTTACCCACATTTTTGTGCCAACTCTGTACTACGCGACAACCTTTGAGCACTTCGATACTAAAGTTAATAAGTAAAAAGTTTGAATAAACTCATCTTAGCTTGTCAATGTTAAGAGCCACCATCAAAAGCGTCTGCCTACTTTAGCAGAAGTTACGGCTAAGTAGGATTTATGTTACTCACGCTTCCTCAAAAGGATTATAGGAATATCATACTGACAACGTATTTAGTTAGGAAACTTCATTACTCCCCAATGGAATGGCGCTGCGGTTTTTATGATGGCAAGGTGTCTACTTGACAAGTTCTTAGCGATAAAGTTAGAAGTGCCGGCGTCAACTGCGGAGCTATAGAGCTTCCCAATTTAGCATCAAAGTGAAACGAAGGGTTAATCCGAATGCTACTAAAAGGCCACGCTTTTACTACAGTGAAAATTTTAACAACGACCCCGATCGCCGTTTTGTTTTAAAAAAGTAACGTTCGCAATGTTTTTGCGGAATCGTATCGTATTTTTACCGGTTCCAAGTGAACCGTTCGCAGTAATAGTAAACACGCGTAATACCCTTTCATTTATAACTCCCGCCGCGGTTCTTGATATAGGCTCGCCCTTAATTCCGACTTAATTAGTGTCACGCAAGTTCCGTAATCCTAGAGGCTTGAGGTTCGTACGACCGTTCTTAAAATGGAGATTAGTGCGGCAAATATCTCGAACTACGCTATCCGCTCGTTCATAAAGCCACTCCCACACTGTTTCAGTGAGAATGGCTCGTTTTTAATGTAGCAGAAGTTACTGGCGGAGCGTAGAGAGGCTACTACAGTTTGATGTTTAATTGTTAAACAATGACTCATCATCCTCGCACAATACAATGTTGACAAACACTGTTTTTTATTACGCAGCTTTCGTATTCAAAACTCTGAAAGCATCACAATCCTTCTTTCTGTATAACGTTCGAATATGAATCATAAAACAAAATTATCATAATCTCCAGTGAAGATTGTGAAGTATGTAAGTATATATTTTGTGTCTGTCGCAACATGTCGGCACGAAGAGTCAACTGCGGCGAGGAATTCTAAAAGAACTGAACATAAACATAGTATTTTGTGTACGGAAGTCCTTCCGCGGTCGCGTACAACGGATGTGCAGGAAAACGCTTGCATACTGAGTAGGCGTGCCTAAAAGACACTGCGGACTTTAGTTTACCTACAGCGGATTACACGAAACTTAAACATGCCACCTAAATCTGCGACAAACCGTTAGAACCGAAGCATTAACCTTCCGACTTTATAGCTCGGGTTTCCAACACTGCGCAAATTTAGACTTAAAATTTCTAAACCGTCGTTTCTACTTCATCCTATTAGATCAGTAGTTATCCAACCTGATACAAATTTGGCCAATCCATCGCACTTCGGTACCGGTATGGTCTAAAAAAGAAATAGGTATTTCGTCTCAGTCTTATTCTGGGCTAATCTCATTAAAATTAAAATTTTAATAATAAATTTGTGGCACGTCGAACGACAGCAGAGCGTTACCCGACATGGTCGACATGTCAGTCGACAAATTAGTTACGGATTTATCGTGTCAGTTGACGGCTGATTTTATTTTTAACGAGACATCAAACATTATCGAGGGCTCACGAGGAGTTGCTCAAGCGCCTGTTTACAAATAAGAACCGGCGTTGGAGACGAGTGCGTAATAAATTTTATAACACGGCATCGATTCGGATTCGAACGTAATAATAATATATCCGATCGAAATATTGGAACGTTGCGGTGCGCTCGGCCCGCATTCTGAAAATAGACCCTCATCAAAGACAAGCAGGTTTGCAGCTGTAAATCCATTTCAGTGTGGCTTGTCCGCATTATAAATTGGAGCGTACGTATATGTGCAGGTCTGTCTGTATGGCATTTATATAGAGCGAGCCGCGTCCTCGTCCTGCGACCCCGCTCTTCCATCTCATGTCGCACCGCATTCGTTTGCGTTTTCTATTAACGTGTCCCGGACACTATTAGGCCAGCTAGATGGATGTTGTAATTTGATTTTGTATACATTCGCAGAATTAGAGGATAAACCGCAACGAATACAGCAAAAACATGTTCGTTATGCTTACTTTCACAGATTTAATAATTTTACATGTTGTAGCGCTAATACAATAGCAAACTCGTAAAGTTTGTGGGGGTATTTTGTAAACAATGATTCCTGGTGAAGCACTAAAACTATGAGCTGAAATATCGATTGCCGACGAAACTTTGCGGTTTCAAACTTTAATAAGCGCATACCTACACGTGTTGTTGTTTATTACAAGTATCATAAGGACATTTTGAGCGTGACTCTATAGGTACTAGCTTGCGTATGATAATTCGAGTCATATTGCATTTGATGGAACGGCGTGAGGCTCGGTGAGAACTCTAGACTAGCTCACTGCATAGATTTGCATTTTACGGTTTTGATACGTGAGCGAATATTCAGTGCGGTGTCGGTAGGTATCTTTTCAATTCGACGCGGCGGGAGCGGAGTGGCCGCTCGAGGACGCTCGAGTGGCGGCGCGTGCTCGAGAGCCCGCCGCTGTGCGCACGCGCACCGCCCCCCCGCCCCGCCGCACCGTCGCACCCTGCACCCTCTCACACCCCCACTCAAACCTTACAATTAACTGCAACGTTTTGTTAAGCGTCAATTTGGCAGTACTCAGCAAACCGTTTTCCCTCCCTTTTTCTTTCCGAGATTCTACTCATAAAATCGCTCGTGAATTTTTCTCTCTACGAGTCATTTTCTTGCAAGAACTCGTAAATAATAAACCTACAGTCATCGAGCTCCGAGTCCTTATCGTCCCTAAAAATGCGAGCGCCCGACGCGGGCACCTATTTCATTTAAGCTCATCAGTATTTTATACTAGACGTGACCGATATGAGGGCTCATTTCTTGGGAACTTCTTGTTCTCTAAATGAGGTCAAGTAGTCACGAAGAAAAATATGAGCGATCTCAAACATGAAGCCTAGGGACGTGCCTGTGTCGGCGGCGGAAGTCGGCCATATTGCGGCGTGTCAGCCGGTCGGCGGTCGCGGCCGAGCTGACTCCAGACCGCTAGACGAGCAGTTTTAACTAGTTTTATGTCTTACCACTCATAAAACTCCGTACGTTTGATTGTAGAACTCTTAAGTGCCCTTTTAATCAATCGAAAACTAACTGGTGATTCCAAAGTTTGTCAGCTTTTCAACTAGGAGGTTTTATAGCTTTTAGTTCCCTCTAACAATTCCAGCACCACACTAATCATAAACGCTAAAGTTTGTTAGTGTGTTACTCATTCACGCTAAACATTCTGGACGGATTTCACTACGCATAATCTTCAGGGCCGTCTACGAATACCTACATGAATTAAATATATTGCGAATATATTTTGTCTAAAAAATACATAGTCAAGTTTCTCTTTCATCATCATCTCCCTAACATTATTTCTCCCGTATTTCACGAGTTTGACTACCTAATCTAGTCAAATATCTCTTTAAAAATCAGTATTTGTACTTATTAGTTCTTTCAGCAATTTCAGCCCGTTTGATAGCTGACCCAAAAGCATTTTTAGTTTGATGATACTCGTAGCCTAGTTTTCCCATGGTGACATTCCCATAAATCATTCTACTTTATTTTTTATTCTCAGAACAAACATACACTACAGATAAAGCTATAATAAGTATAGAGTAATATACTGAGCTATACTATAGACAGCAAGGTATCTACAACTAGATAATAGATATATTATATTTAAATTAAATTATTATTAAACACCGTGTCGTTACACAACACCTTGATTATTATCACACTATTTTGACGTGACATGAATGTCATAGACATATAACTAAAAGAATTTCTTGCTTCATACCATACCATCCAATAGGTACCTATATACATTAGTATTGCCGCATGATGACATAAGCAAAGGTAAAGTAAGTCAGTACCTAAAAATTAATTTGAATCATAAAATAGTTATGAGAAAAAAGTCCATTCCACAGGTTTGACGGTAAGGGATCAAACAATGGATTTCCATAAACTACCAAAATATTTTGTGTGGACTTCACACCTCAATGGTTTGAGATTTTGGATAAATTCACACAAACCACAAAGCTTTTTCCTTCACCTGCCAGTTTCAGGGTCCAATAAATTATAATATTTTCCACATTTTGTGCATTTACCAATTCGAAAAAAAAAAATGTTACTTGAGGAAAACAGGAAGTAAAAAGGTTTATTTACCTTGAGCCGTTTAGATGATTAATTCTTCGTTTTACCAAAGAATATAGTTAGGTAAAGAAACACAAATAAAATAAACGAAGGTGAGGTATATAGGCATTTAGAATCACACTAAACTGTACGTCCAATCTGAATGAAACCCGACTAGGGATCGCTTCTATCTTTGCAAGTTATGGCAAGTGGAAGGTATACGGATAAATCATATGTCAAACACATCTATCGTGAGGGGTGCAAAGCCAAAGGGGCTATTCGGAGCGCTCATTCATTGCACAGATTGTATAGAATCACGCCGCCACTGGGTGGACAATTAGCACTGCCTGCGACTTTTTCTCGTTTTCGGATCCCTCTTTTGTCTTTATTGATGCGAGGAATCCACGCGTTAGGCTTTCAGAAACTTCAATGGATATGGATTTTGAATTCTGGTTTGTAATATTATATTTGAATAAAGAGTTTATATTTGTTTGAATATACTGAATTTCCAGGCTTTGTTTCATCAAAATATTCTATTAATCCGTTAACACTTGTTTTAGTAACGACTATGCCTGTGCTATAAAATATTTAAAAGCGAAAAAATTAGAAACAAGGTTGTGCTATGTTTCAATGTTTTAATCTCTCATACGACGATGACATTTTATGAAACATAAATGTACCAAGAGTGAAAGAATAGAAATTCCTCTCTTATGATCCCCATTATTAAATTTCAAAGAAGATTACGATCCCGTAATCTTGAAATATAACGTTCTATTTCAGCAAGCTCGTTTGAGAAGAACGTTTAAAATTTATTGACTCTGGCCCTCCCTTGCCATAAAAGTATAAAACTTTACACAGTACGCACAATTTACTACAACTCCGCAGCTTCGGTGAGAACACACTACTCTTAATATTTCACGCACACATGCACACGAAATAATACAATAATTATTTTAAACAAAGTAACATCCTGCAATGCGCCATTGCCGAAACTTTACGAAATTGAAAAATTATTACATCAACACGCCAATATAGATCGAAAATTTACTTACAGTAAAGCAACCTGCCCGATTAATGTAGCAAATGCGCACAGTTGTATAAATATTTCAATACACGTCTTTTGATACCACTTTCTAGACGTCTAATTTTAAATTCCATTTGCCATTCAGCTCGGTGTAAAGGATATAATTAACTAATTCCTAACTTATGTGGGAGAGGAACAGCACATTTTCGCAAGTGGTACGTGAGTATATACCTTTTGTATAATTAAACTGCGGGCAAACCCAGTTTAAGTTTAATCCTATAGCCTCTTGACACCGCACTCCGCCCGGGGGAGCTTATTTTGTTCGTCAACACTATCGACCGAAGTCGAGACGAACGTGCGAGCCGGGCGCACGTGGTTCCGAAATCAACTGTTGTCACTACGCAAGACGACTCATTTTCCATTGTCATTTACTAGGCCCGTCGTTTTCTCTACGAGTCATTTTCTTGCAAGAACTCGTAAATAATAAACCTACAGTCATCGAGCTCCGAGTCCTTATCGTCCCTAAAAATGCGAGCGCCCGACGCGGGCACCTATTTCATTTAAGCTCATCAGTATTTTATACTAGACGTGACCGATATGAGGGCTCATTTCTTGGGAACTTCTTGTTCTCTAAATGAGGTCAAGTAGTCACGAAGAAAAATATGAGCGATCTCAAACATGAAGCCTAGGGACGTGCCTGTGTCGGCGGCGGAAGTCGGCCATATTGCGGCGTGTCAGCCGGTCGGCGGTCGCGGCCGAGCTGACTCCAGACCGCTAGACGAGCAGTTTTAACTAGTTTTATGTCTTACCACTCATAAAACTCCGTACGTTTGATTGTAGAACTCTTAAGTGCCCTTTTAATCAATCGAAAACTAACTGGTGATTCCAAAGTTTGTCAGCTTTTCAACTAGGAGGTTTTATAGCTTTTAGTTCCCTCTAACAATTCCAGCACCACACTAATCATAAACGCTAAAGTTTGTTAGTGTGTTACTCATTCACGCTAAACATTCTGGACGGATTTCACTACGCATAATCTTCAGGGCCGTCTACGAATACCTACATGAATTAAATATATTGCGAATATATTTTGTCTAAAAAATACATAGTCAAGTTTCTCTTTCATCATCATCTCCCTAACATTATTTCTCCCGTATTTCACGAGTTTGACTACCTAATCTAGTCAAATATCTCTTTAAAAATCAGTATTTGTACTTATTAGTTCTTTCAGCAATTTCAGCCCGTTTGATAGCTGACCCAAAAGCATTTTTAGTTTGATGATACTCGTAGCCTAGTTTTCCCATGGTGACATTCCCATAAATCATTCTACTTTATTTTTTATTCTCAGAACAAACATACACTACAGATAAAGCTATAATAAGTATAGAGTAATATACTGAGCTATACTATAGACAGCAAGGTATCTACAACTAGATAATAGATATATTATATTTAAATTAAATTATTATTAAACACCGTGTCGTTACACAACACCTTGATTATTATCACACTATTTTGACGTGACATGAATGTCATAGACATATAACTAAAAGAATTTCTTGCTTCATACCATACCATCCAATAGGTACCTATATACATTAGTATTGCCGCATGATGACATAAGCAAAGGTAAAGTAAGTCAGTACCTAAAAATTAATTTGAATCATAAAATAGTTATGAGAAAAAAGTCCATTCCACAGGTTTGACGGTAAGGGATCAAACAATGGATTTCCATAAACTACCAAAATATTTTGTGTGGACTTCACACCTCAATGGTTTGAGATTTTGGATAAATTCACACAAACCACAAAGCTTTTTCCTTCACCTGCCAGTTTCAGGGTCCAATAAATTATAATATTTTCCACATTTTGTGCATTTACCAATTCGAAAAAAAAAAATGTTACTTGAGGAAAACAGGAAGTAAAAAGGTTTATTTACCTTGAGCCGTTTAGATGATTAATTCTTCGTTTTACCAAAGAATATAGTTAGGTAAAGAAACACAAATAAAATAAACGAAGGTGAGGTATATAGGCATTTAGAATCACACTAAACTGTACGTCCAATCTGAATGAAACCCGACTAGGGATCGCTTCTATCTTTGCAAGTTATGGCAAGTGGAAGGTATACGGATAAATCATATGTCAAACACATCTATCGTGAGGGGTGCAAAGCCAAAGGGGCTATTCGGAGCGCTCATTCATTGCACAGATTGTATAGAATCACGCCGCCACTGGGTGGACAATTAGCACTGCCTGCGACTTTTTCTCGTTTTCGGATCCCTCTTTTGTCTTTATTGATGCGAGGAATCCACGCGTTAGGCTTTCAGAAACTTCAATGGATATGGATTTTGAATTCTGGTTTGTAATATTATATTTGAATAAAGAGTTTATATTTGTTTGAATATACTGAATTTCCAGGCTTTGTTTCATCAAAATATTCTATTAATCCGTTAACACTTGTTTTAGTAACGACTATGCCTGTGCTATAAAATATTTAAAAGCGAAAAAATTAGAAACAAGGTTGTGCTATGTTTCAATGTTTTAATCTCTCATACGACGATGACATTTTATGAAACATAAATGTACCAAGAGTGAAAGAATAGAAATTCCTCTCTTATGATCCCCATTATTAAATTTCAAAGAAGATTACGATCCCGTAATCTTGAAATATAACGTTCTATTTCAGCAAGCTCGTTTGAGAAGAACGTTTAAAATTTATTGACTCTGGCCCTCCCTTGCCATAAAAGTATAAAACTTTACACAGTACGCACAATTTACTACAACTCCGCAGCTTCGGTGAGAACACACTACTCTTAATATTTCACGCACACATGCACACGAAATAATACAATAATTATTTTAAACAAAGTAACATCCTGCAATGCGCCATTGCCGAAACTTTACGAAATTGAAAAATTATTACATCAACACGCCAATATAGATCGAAAATTTACTTACAGTAAAGCAACCTGCCCGATTAATGTAGCAAATGCGCACAGTTGTATAAATATTTCAATACACGTCTTTTGATACCACTTTCTAGACGTCTAATTTTAAATTCCATTTGCCATTCAGCTCGGTGTAAAGGATATAATTAACTAATTCCTAACTTATGTGGGAGAGGAACAGCACATTTTCGCAAGTGGTACGTGAGTATATACCTTTTGTATAATTAAACTGCGGGCAAACCCAGTTTAAGTTTAATCCTATAGCCTCTTGACACCGCACTCCGCCCGGGGGAGCTTATTTTGTTCGTCAACACTATCGACCGAAGTCGAGACGAAATGTGCGAGCCGGGCGCACGTGGTTCCGAAATCAACTGTTGTCACTACGCAAGACGACTCATTTTCCATTGTCATTTACTAGGCCCGTCGTTTTCTTTTAGTAGGGGCTCCGAAAAAATACGGTTAGAAGGCATATAGAGTTCAGTCAGACGGCAATCATTCATAGGGATTGCATGTTTTGTAGGCAGCCTCCGTCATACGCGACACTTGTTTCTGTAGTTTGTATTTATTTACTCTTACGAATGTGCGCCATACATTTTCTAGCGTGTTTTTGTGTGTGGGAGGGCTTTAGATGTCAAGAAGTTGTATAGCGATACTCCATATTTTCGTAGTGAGATTATCCTCTTTGTACATGCCACTGAATGCGTGGTTAGTATTGAGTTACTCATGCTGAAAGGATCATGATTTTTCCGCGCACATCAGCGTTAGGGATTTGGCCGCACTTTTGTACGAAGAAGAGTGAAATGTTACCCTTAAGAGCATAATAACAGTGAAATCGCGTAACCCGAAGGTTTGTACAAAACATATCTGATTGTCCGGTCCCCCGTTGTATTAATGAATGCTCGTGACGACCCCGCGACGGCTTACAACATTTAGGTCCTTATTACGCATTCTCGACATTTGCCTAATGTATGAAAATTTTAAAGAACGAACCATGTTGATGGTACTCGAAACAAAATAATTGCTACGGTCGCGCGGTCCCGGATTCGGCCTCCGCATTCATTATTCACTTTTTATTTTCCCTCCTCTCGGCTTATAATTTGACTCGAAACATAAAATCAAGTTTTATTTGATTACGCGTAGCAAAAAAGAAAAACTCGGAATATCTTGTATCCTTCACTTTTAATAGGGAGAGGAATCCTTACATTATGATTTACTTGTGAAAGTTAATTTTGTTTTCTTTATCCGTGTTTTAGGATTCATTTACAAATCTACGCAAAATATATTTTTTATTACAAAATGTTTGTTTGGGATATTTTACACTTGTTCGAATTCTTGGCTGTCTGCGTGTTTCGAACAAAACAGTAATCTTGACAATAGTCTAGGGGTTGGTAGAGGCATAGTTTTTTGCATTTAGCAGCAGCCCCTTGTAGGAGGGGGAGTGAGGGAAGGCGTCTCGACATTTCGCTTTCATCCACTCTTTGGCGCTACTGCATAAAGGGAAGTGAGTACATGCACCCACTACATGAATGCCGAACCCTTGCGAGCAGGAGTCACTCCGATGTTTCGAATGGCTTTCGATGACGAACGCGCTGTTTCACTTTTAGACGGCTAAATGCACCTTTTGTTTCGGCGACGATTGTGTGTGCACATTCTGGAGTAGCTCGACAACATCTGTCAACTTTTCATACTATAAAATGAACAAAAATAGAATGTAAGATAAAATGTAGACGACGCATCTCTAGTACACATTTGATTGAACCAATACGTATTGAAAGACTCGAAAGAAGGGCTCTTTTGTCCAATCGGGAGAGTCTACATACGAATAAAGACGTACAAAACTGAAAGAAGCAATATCGAAGCCACTTATACCCACTTCATCCGTTTCAACCATTGTACAGAATAGGGATCGTCTTTAAATTTTTCATGGGCTTATCAACGCATCGATCAGGGCGTTATTTATTCAGCTCACGATGTAATTCTGAGGAACTCGTTCATTTACATGCATTCGCCTTTTTCTTTCTTATTTACTTGTTTGTGCTTGCTTTATCGTATATTGAATGAAAACACACGATAACCGTGATGAGATTTTTATTAAGTCCCCGCTTTTTTATTTTCATTTTATATTGCGACGTTTCTTTCTGTAACTCAATTGGGGTCATTGTGAAGTACAGTAAGTATAGATAAAGTGAATAGAATGAGTACTACTTGATACAGTTAACCAAATAATACTAGAACCACAATTAGGTATAGTTTATACATCCGAGCAATATGCCAGAGCTAAATCTAGGTATTCTCGGAATTAACTAGACTAGCGACAGGCTCTAGGCATCAGAACAAGATAGAGATTAATACTGTGCAAGTGTTGTTGAAGCCGAGAAGCAATAACGTTTCGTTAATGTCCCCCATTTAGAACGTACGCGGTTACTGTCTTGCGTCGTCGTGACGGTTACAACCGAGCAGACTACGAGACTACGTACTTATTTCACGTCGCATCGACTCCCCGACGGAACTAACGAGACTGGCACCCTAAGCCCTGGAATCACCATTTGCCACCGTGCGGTCTCTGTATTGTTACAAATGGCTGCAGATCTGCTCGCAGCCGTGCGAAACCTAATGAGCTGTGAACCAGATAAGGTGCACGACATGAGGAGACGGGATCATCCCTATCTATGCGCAATGCTCACTGCGCTCAAGGCGAACACGAATATAACGCCATCGCCTTAATGGATTCCGATATTATTTACTGTTTACATTCATGACGTCCTGTTTTGTTACGTTTAACGAAATAAATGTCGATTTCTCATTTTTCGTGGCGGAAAAAGGATGAAATCGCACAAAAAAGATCTTGATGAATTCCGACAGAGGATAAAGGTTGGAATTGATTTGGTGGGACGAGTAATAAAAATGGGTGGTTCAAAGCACGCATTAATTCAGGAAGACAAAGAATAGAGGAGTAGAGCAAAGGTTGTGGGCGAACAAAAATGAAATGCATCGTCAGCGACGCGACTGCGGTCGTGGGCGACCTTTTGTGCCGCCGCCCGCGACGATCCTCCCAAATTCTCTCTGTAAAAATTGATTAATATTGTCCCAACAGAGCCGTTTGTACCGCAATAAGTGGCATGTTCACTCTTTCATGCAGCCGAATACTCGTAAAAGAAAATGTTTTAAATGGATTTCGCAAGCTGTAATTTTCTTATTTCGAAAGAACGAAGTTGCATACGGAGAGTGGATTCGGAGCAATAAAAAATATCCACTCGAAAGTAATTGTGTTAGTGCTGACGTTACGTATATTTTTAGAACTTTTTTGGACTGCGCGTGGACGTAAATATCAACTTTACGTGGCACGTACACTGCAACTCGAACTAACATTGTATCGTATTTTCTTTATATCACTTGTTGAGAAGGAATGTCTGAGAGAAACGACCGTGATCTAAATAACTAGTCAATATGACGCGAGATGATATACGATATGATTCTAGGTGCGAAGCATTAAAAAGTTTTCATCTTACGTAGAGCTATAGAACTGAGCGAGGCGTATTGCAAAAACGCCGACATTGTTTATCTGCGCGGCGACCTTTTAGTGACGTCACATGACAGCGGTCTTAAATTAAGAGGATACGGGATAGGAACAGATGAAAACGTAAAATTTTCAGTGGCGCAGTGCACTGTGGCACATTATGAATTGAGTTAGAGTAACTCGCGAGCCAGCACGCGGCGTTAAGGGAGGCTCCCGACCGGCCGTCGCACGGTAATTGATGTGTGTAGCTTTTTGTCGTGCTGCGGCCGTTCGGTGTTTCCCGCCGCCCGTGGTCAAGTTAGACTAAATTAAATTGTTGTATTTTTCACAACAAAATGACTGTGGCCAGTAACTGAGTCACGTTAACGAGGGGGCGGATAACGTCGTTTGGCCGAGCGACGGCGCCGAGTATGGTAAACACATTCGAAATTTGAATCGTGAGACACTAGGTCGCAGGTAGTCCAATTTTCCGCGTTTTAATCCGGATTCAGCCAAACGTTTTCGCCCATTTTTAATTATGTTACGGATTTGAATACGGTGCGGAAATATTGTAGCGTGGTGTGCGTTTTACGATTTTTAGTTTCCGTTCATGGGTTTTATTTGTTTTTAAAAACAGCATTGCTAAATAAAAACCAAATGAATAGGTACCTACATACTTACTTTTAGTTCTTAAAACAATCTCTTGAACAAACTGTGATTTTCAAATAATTTGTGCGGGTAAAGGTTGGGCGGTTGCGATTAATTCAGGCAATCACAGGTAGCGCGTTCCAATTTAGACCGAGCCAAAAATTGGATATGCGGTGAATAATAATTTTCCCAGCGGAGTGAACTGCGTTGTCCACATTTAAGGTAATTGCCAGCAGTTTCGGCTGACGTCGCGCCGGCGAGCCAGCCTGGCTCTCCCGCGAGGCCGCCCTTAACAATCACATTAATAAATGCCGCTTAATCAAATTTGTATTTATTGTTCCTGCGTGCTAAGCTGTATCGATTCACAATTGTTACGCTTACTTCGTGTCAGTACACGAAAGAATACTGACTGACTTTTACAGACCTCATCTGAGTATTTGATTCAAATTTATTGTATCAAACTTTACACTCAGATGTTAAGTAGTTAACAAAACGGATGATTTATAATTACTTTCATCAAAGTTTCTTCACTAACTTACTCTTAATTCGTAAATTTTCTCTGTGACTTTTTGGAGTTTTATCGTTACGACAAAATAATTGGCGCTTAAAAAAGTATCAAATTTTTAAGTCCTTGTCTAAAGGTGCAAGTACCTATACTCTAGCTTAAACCTTAAAAGCATCGTCAGCTATTTTCATGAAACACGAAAAGGTGAATGACTCTTATATGAGATACACAAACATCTGTTAAACTTCGATGTAACGTTTATTTGGTTGTTGTTATTAATTTTTATCTTCATTTTGAACTTTTACATTTTTATAGTATCCAATAGAACAGAAGTTTGTAAGTTATCGTAGTTGTTCTCTCGACTTGGTCTTGTAATGTTGCTTCTCATGTCGACTATTTATAATCCTGTGCTTACATATTTCTTTAGTCTCCGTACGTTAAAACGTTCAACTTCCATGCTGTTATCAATGCTTACCTTTTAACTATTTACTTCTTAAAAAGAGGTCAGGACCTTTCAAATAAGTCCTAGGAGATAATTACAAAAGGTTTGCTCCCTTCAAATTTGCAGCTGGCTTTACGACTCCGACTTAATTGGCAACGACTTTCGCTGACTCGCGACACGCGTAAAAATTAAACGTAAAACGGCTTGATTCGAGCAGACAACGTGACGGAGGGAGCTGGGGAATGTTGTCACACTCCAAATTCACAGGAAAGGAGTCCTACGGGGTGAGAGGATGCGGGGAACCCACTTGGACACGTACAGTCAACCAAGGTACCAGGGCCGCTTCAAACCTATAAAGTTTTCTGGAGTTTATAAGGTTTTCTGGGATTTATGCTTTGTCATGAGATTTCATATTATAAGTAATTGTGCATGTTATACGTAAACTGTACATTAGAAACCTTTTATCAGTTTTGAGTAACCCTGGACCCTATCACCTTGGTTGACTGTACTTCCCCTCTCGCCCCTCTACCCGCCACTTATTCATAATTTACGTATATTTGAGTGTGATTTCGTTGTGACGATCGTGGAACCGTCCCTCTTACTCACTTACATTAGTTACATTAGCCGTTACCGAATCTCGTTTTATTCAATTTCCACAGAGCTATTATCTTTTGCCACTCATAGTAATGGGGATTCCTCTCAGAAACGTAATAATATTTCTTGGCTGTTTTGTAGCCGCTTCTGAAAGGCGCATTTATTTTCTTTCTAGTGGGCTCTACTTCAGTATAAATCAGGCTTGTATGGGGTCACTTGTCATTGATGTGTATTTAATAAAGCCTTATAAGGACATCTTATTTATTATTTATTTATTGTTTATTGTACACAAGTTAGATAAGAATGTCAATACACAAAGAATGACGACACAACAGGTACAACTACTTTCTACAAAAAAAAACTTTCAGCTGACCTACGGAAGTAAGACTATAGGTATTATAGAAGAGAGGAGATTAAGCGTGCACAGAATAACAAAAAAAGTACGAATTAACGACCTTAATAGTAACATTTAATTCAAATTAACATTAAGGTGTTTTACTTCCTGTGATGCTGTAAGTTGGATATGAGAATGAAGAATATTTTTTAGGATCAAATAGATAAAATTATAATGTTTGAACTTCGGCAGGTAAAATGAGATAAACATAATTGGAGTCTCAACTCCTAAGCGCATGGAAATTGGGTTCAAATTTGCACAACCGCAGAGTTTGAAAAACGCCAGGTAAAAGCTCGCCGGAGGATAATTGTTTGAATTTTGTCGTCCACTTTCGGTCAGGTGATGCGCAAATGCCGAATATTGGGCGTGCGGACCCTTAAAGGGACGACGTAAATAAAATATTGTCACGCCTGTATCCCTTAAGGGATAGGCAGTGTCAACTACCTCATAAGAGTCGGATAAAACTTGCTTACTTAACTTTGTATGTTTTTCTAGTTGCCTTCTCGACACGTATCTGTGTTATACTTGTCAACTTTTCTCATGATGTAATTATAGTACCGGAGCTGGTGTCAGCCTCGTTACCGATAGGAAACCCGGCGAAAATCTCGACGGCCATTGTTAGCTCGTCGTCACAACTTTTTTGCAACGTTATTACCCCGCATAAATATTCAAGAAGAAACAGGTACCGCCTTTGAGATCGAGCCGTGCGGCGATATTGACATTATAATGAAATCCGCTTTAAACGTCTACGCTTTGATTGTTAAAATATGCATTGAATAAATAAATTTACCTGTAACTTTGTCTGCTCATTGAATTTTATGGCGATTTATCTGTGTCTCGGAGTTTGTTTGTATTAAAAATGCAAATATTGCACAAGGTTTTGATGGATAATTCGTGTAGAGGTAGATTAAAGCGAACATTTTCATTTTGTAAACAAGTCCGGGCGTTCGGTGGGTGGACGTGGTTACTCTGGAGCCCTTATGTATTATGCGTACTTCAGAAATATCCCTCGCTAACCTCTGCGCGGAGGATTGCATAATATATTAACGGTAATTATTCTTACATTTTGCGCGCCCGTTGTGCGTCCCTCACTTTGCTTCAATTGTTTTTACGTTACCAACTATCCAAGCCTTTTCACCCGGAGTAATTGCGAACATATATCTAACCATTTATCTTTCTTATAAATTATAGACTGTATCCTTTACGGGGTAGCCAGAGCATCAATGATCTTACACTACGTCGTTTTCGTTTGGCAACTTCCTACAAGTTTTGAGGGTCATTATAGAAAGAACGAATATTGTTGGTAGTTCGTATTTGCAATAACAATTTATGTCTTAACAAATTTGTTTCAGATGGTGACCAGGACAAAGAAAATCTTCGTAGGCGGGCTATCAGCACCCACAACACTTGAAGATGTAAAGAATTACTTCGAACAGTTTGGACCGGTGAGTACCTTAGCTTAGAAACCTTTTTGTAAGTTCTAGAGATAATGCCTATGTATATTCAATCTTGCCTTGAAAAGGCCCAGGATATAACGTTCCAGTAAAAGAATTTGAACCTCTTAAAAGTGTTCGCTGGTCGAGACATTTTGGTATGGGAGACCCAATATTGCTTTTCATAATTAAAAAAAAATAATTACATGCGTAGACTCTTCCCTATCAGTATAATCCATGACTTATTGGTTGGAGATCCTGTATTAATGTGTGGATGTGTACAAGCGTGCACAAAGTATTCGATTCATTACCATAGTGAATAATTCTAATACGAATCGGAACGCTCCGTCGACATGTTCTACGCAATGTGTCAGCGCTGAGCGCGCAAAGTTACGCCAACTTCTCTCGCGAAATTTAATTTACACCAAACTTTTTGGAAAAGTGTACTGAATTTGCGCTGTCATGTCTCAGTTGTGATTAGGCAACGCTAATTTTGCCCGCAGCTAAATCATTCTGAGCACACAATATTAAACATGTTACCCCCGAATTTGGCGTGTCGGTCAAACTTGCAAACTGTATTACGATTATTTTATGCTCGCTTTATTTTGTTTCCAGTTTAATTTCACGGTTAAGCGACTTAGCACTTAGTTTTGGATTTGCACAAACAAGTTTCGGGATGAATCAAAGCTTTCCAAATTTACATTCTAGGATTAACTTAATCATGCTCTTTATAAAATTAATGTTTTTAATTAATATTATTAAAGCGGGTAGCTAGATAAATCGGTAAACAATTTCATTGTTTCATTATTGTCTCAGATCTATATTGAAAAGGCCGCCTTAGCTGCGATTTATTTTCGCCGGCGAGACGAGGGCGTGCGAAAAGGAGCCTTTGGCAGTAAAAATTAAAGTCAATATTCGTTTAGGTGAGCTGTGTGCCTGTAAGTCTGCGATAACTCGGTCTTTGTCTGGCGGCCGTGGCTCAGCGCAGGTGTCTATCTACAAAAGTTCCTTCGTAATTAGCCCAGTAGTAGCGTGGAACTTTTCAGAATTCAACATCGGCTAGAGGCGGGAGTCGGGAGTGATTGTGCCGGCGCTCAAAGTAATCGGCGAGCGGCAGCCTCCGCCACCGACGATCAGAACCTTCATTACCTATTATGAGAGTTTAGAATAAAGCCAACGAGTTTTTCGGAGTGAATGTGATTGATGCTGAGCGAAGGAAATATCCCGAGAGAGATAAAAGGAATTTAATGAAGAGTCTTTAAGAATAATGATTAAGAGAATGGTTATTCCTTTGGTCGGCGGCCTAATGATGGGGTCTTTTGAATTACTTTTTGTGTCTACGAAATATTATGTAACCGCAATTATTCTAATTAAATACGCGAGGCGGATGCCAAAGTTGTTGGGGAGTTGTGTACTCTCAGATTGAGCAAAGATAAAGCTATTAATTAATTAAACACATCTCTCATTATCATTAAAAAAGAAACAAATTTTGATTTTATACCCAGCAGTATTTTCAACCAGCCTGAAATATATTTCAAAGGAGGGTAATATGAAGGAATTAATATCATTATTACTAAGAACGCACAGGCACACTGAGAATTCTGATTACAAATTAATTCAATAACATTCAAGCCGTGCACTGTGCTCCCAACTCGGCGTCATTTCGTAAGGGTGTCACATTTTGAGCAAGTTTAATTAACAATCTAGTCGCTTTTGTAGGTGCCTTCATTAGTGTATTTGTGGATAAACATTGAACAAACCCTGCGCAATCGTAGCGCGTGCGTGTGCGTAGGCTACGTGCGTCGACGTAGCAGCGGAGAGCAAGCATACAGCGGCAACGTCACGTCACGTCACGTCACGAGACGCCGGCTGTTGGCACTACTGCCGTGTAGCGGCACAGCCCGGGCCTGTGCCGTTGTGTGCGTGCTCCGTGACTCCGATGCTTCGATACGGCCGGCTCTACCTACGTGCGAGCTTTCCGAATGCAAACTGTCTCAGAATATCAAATGAGCCACTTAAATACCGAACACAATGACTACGCCCACCTGAAGCAAAGGCCGCGGGGACGCGTGCACGCAACGCCGCCGTAAATGAAAGCCCGGGTCGGGGCCGAAGGGTGGGCGAGGTTCAACCCCGGTAACGATTTCCTCCAGATAATGGAGAATTTTCTGATGAAAGCTGCTCGACAGTGCCCTTTCAAGGATTAAGGTACCGTTGGATTTATGGGCCGAACGGTCGGTGCAAATTTTGTCCGTCACGGCGCTGCGCTCACTGTCGCATGCATAATACTATCCGCACGCGTCTCCGTGCGATCTTTAATTCGCCCCATTCGGAACTTTTAAGTGGGTGTACTCAAGCTGAACTAGAGAGTAATGGAGACAACGTGCCTCTAGTAGTTAAATCTGCACAGCTGTGGCAAAAAAACGTGCATATTGCAGCGAGATAATTTTATGGCGCCGGACGCTTAAGCTAAAACAAACACGTACGCGAAATTACTTACGGCATACATTTTCAGAAACGGTTTAAAGGTGAAGGTAATTTGCTAAATCCAGTTGGCCATAAAGTTCAGCTTACGGAACTCTCGCTAAGTATCTTCTTGTAGAGTCAGCAATGAATTTTATAAAACCACGAACGTCAAATTGTTGGTGAAGCCACAACACGCGGCATTCAGTCGAAATAAATTTAATTCCTCAACATTATACCACATAGACACAGTTAACGAATGCAAATTTTCTGCTTAGACGAATACGTATTATGTTGATAAGAATGACAAAAAATGTTTTTCGAATACAAATCATATTCTAACGAGGGTTTTTCAAACAGAGCGTAATCAAAGTTTGATACAAAGAAAACCAGCCCCTTGAGTATGCAAATCGCAGTCAAATTCACTTGAAAGTCGAATACCGTCTGCGACTTAAAAATTAATTACCCGAACGACCGGTGTAATCTCGAAAGCCCGCGGCGATTAAGTGTTATCTAGGAGAGTCGATTGTTTGTAAGATTTATTCTATTGGTCGGTGTGAAGGTGTCATTTCGCACTGGCCGCACCGTCTCTTGTGACTTTTCGAACTTGGTCCCAATCCCCGTCTGCCAATCTCTGTTCCGAAGTCGACAGAAAACGCACACTTGTCCCTCAGAATTTCGCCACGGATTGCTTATATTTATTTTTTTCCGTTCTCTCATGAAAATGTATGCCGTCTTTATCTGTCTATCTGCCTCGCTAAAACGATCTTATATTTAATGCTAAGCGGACCATTTTATTCACAAGAATTTTGGTTGAGGATGTTTTAGTAAAAATATCGTTTTCCGGGAACATTATATTTCTATTGTTTGTAGATGCGTGGAAAACAATGGGGCTAGCCTTACTGTTGCAGTTTTATTTGAAAAATTAAATAGCTAAAGCAACTTCTGAGAAACTTCTCTATTGGAAAAGTAATGTAAGAAAGTCTCGAACAAATTAATACCTCTTGAAATCTGATGCTTTATATTACTGGATCAAGGCTTCTCTGCAGCTAACGATGAAGTTTCCTAACCAATATAAAGTTGGGTAGCGAGCGTTCACTAAGCGTCGCACGCACAGAGGGTGTCTTTGAGCAAGTTCCGTTGCATGCTTGATTCGCTATTGTTTTAGCTTCGACCGACTCCAAACTCTGACCGTCGGCGCCATTTCCGACATAACTACTACGCAAGTGTGTTCTCCTAACTTGCGCGATTACTTGCTATTATCTTAACATATGCTCTTAACTTTGTATCGGCTATCGACATGTTCTGACTGCAACTACACTCGAAATTCGAATTGAGTTGCAAGTGCCTGCAAGTGGTTAAATGGAAAATGGCTTGTGCAATTTGCTTGTGCACGGTTAAAATAATTATCGTTTTACTGTTTGCGTTTGAGCTAATGGCAGGACGTATTATGCTTGGAGGAATGAAACGGTTTTTATGGTGGAGGACTTTATATTTGGTTTTAAATAACAGCGCACAACACGCAGTGCACGAAGTTCAGATTGGATCGGCAGAGATACTCAGAAATGCAGTCGAGGCAAACAAACTAACGTGATCTAGACATCGTTTAGTGTCAACAGTACTCGAACTGTGACTGAGGCGGGTCCGGAATTTGGCTAAACTGCACGGTGGGTACGATATCATCGAAGGCCGTATATCAATCAGTTGTTACAACGCTCCACGGTTGTCGTTTATCTTCGGAGCCGGTCGGATCTGTCTGTCCAGATTCGTGCATTGTTCCGACATTAGCCACGGCTGCCGAAACGGTGGATGTCTGAAATGCCAGTGCGGTAGTGGCGCTCCAGTTGCAGGCGCATCGGGCGCCCGATAGCGTTTCCAATTTCCTGACTTAAATTGCTCTAATTTGGTTATGCACTGACGGGTGATCGAAGGCTGCTAAGTCCCGGTTACTGCGACATTCCAGTTGCGGCTTGTAATTTTGTACTCACTTGTCACTATGAACGTCCAATTCCAAATACGTATTTTTATGGAACACTGAACGACTCTCTTTATTTATCTATCAGATACACTTCCAACTTTTTAATTCCTTTTTTAATTTTATCAGCAAGTGCAGTTCCAAAGGTAATGAGGCAACTTTCTCAAGCAGTTTAACTATTTTTATGAAGATGGTAATAAATTGGTTTGATGGCGACCTAATTAGAACTTTATTGCCACTTACAGTCTTAAATTATGAACTACGGTGCTTACGACTTACAGGTAGTTTTATTGGGCACTTGAGTAAACTATTAATAAATTTTGTATGTAAGTTTGAGTCATAAAAAATGTTCAATTGAACTGATTTCTGAAGGCGACAAATTAACAGAACATCATTGCCAACAATATTTATAAAAGAGTTTTCTGAAGCTAGGACTGTATTTTTTATTGTTTTGGAATGAAGCAAGTATATAAGAGTTCCAATATATTAGCCTAATGGCTATCTAATTACGCCCTCCAACGACTTTACAGGACCACGTAATTGCCTTCAAGGGGCTCTTTTCCGAATTCCTTTTCAAAAATAAAATAAAACGTTCTCTTCAGCATAAATCGTTTCCAAGTCTTTGACAAAAATATTCAAAAAAAAAGAATAGGTAAGCAGGTACTCAGAAACAAACATTGTACTTCATTCCGAATAGCATTTGTATCGTAGTCTATTTTTGCGAGACGAGAGTATATTTTCGAGGAATAAAATCGGAATGTGGTGGAACAATGATGTAATAGTTTTCTCAGCGCTAAGGCGGCGCGGGCGCGGGCGGGCGGGAGTCCGGATAAACGTACCCCGGGGCGAACGATTTGTATTAGCCGTCTACTACGTACCTACTCGTAATTGTCGACGCTCCAGGCGAAACGTCGCGATACGTTCCTGTACTTAAACACGTGAGGGAGAATCCGAAAAAAGTAATAAGAATACCAAGTAAATCGATAACGCTCTTTATTCAGAGTGTAAGGGACAGTGTTCCGTAAATTAGTAGCAGTTGCCGAGTGAATAAAACTGAACAACTTTCATAAAGAAATTATTTTTGAAAGTGAAATAAAAATTGACTTCGCCCTACAAAATGACCACTTTGATCAGACAATTTAGTATGGGGAAGCCAATTTTTCTTTCATTTCTTAAAATAATTTCTTCGTAAAAGTTTCGTTGATTGAACAATAACCTCTATTAATTTGTGAGAAGCTGTCCCTCCCTCATACCCCGTATATTTTTTTTCTTTCTCTCGTTCATTTGCAATCGCTCTAACTAGAGTAAAACCTGCTAAGTACTTAAATACGTTATCGGCTTTTCTTTTTTTGTCGAAAGGTGTACGTACTTTTAAAGCATTAAAAGCTTTCTCGCTTGCATTTGGCTATGAAATAAAATCAATTGATGCGATTTTCGCGTCATCTAGTTGATCCCCGTGTCGGCTCGGGCCGAATGGACCGGCACAACATAAGCTGATCATTTACAAAATAAAACAATAAATTTGAATGCGAAAAGTCGAGTGAAACAACCGAGTATTCGAATAATACGGATATTATTATACATTATACTGAAGATATTTACTTATCCATTGTAGTACGATCAGAGGATTATCTTATATCATAAAGCGTTCCGAGAACGAGATTATTTCTGATCGTTTAATAACGTGTCATGACGGCAAACGATTAAGTAATTAAAAGTGGTAATACGGTACGGAATTTAATTTCATGGTTTTAATCTAATAATGAGAGCACATTTTCTTACTTCTCGTTCCATTTGGTTTGAGCTATAATCTTGAGAAAAGATCGGTTTAAATAAGAAAATCAACGTAGGCATTCGAATCAGTTCACAACAGCGCCGGAGTCTTATTCAAAGCTCCTTCAGAATCGAAAGAGGTTCGTTTCACGCGTGTGTGAGTCCGTACTCCGGACTACGTGGCCCCCACTTTATATAAGATCCCAAGATTTAATGCTGCTCCAATTATTCCCCGTATTTCTTTCTATCTAACCTTAATTAAAGTATTTTAATTTCTTTTCCATCCCCTCGTCTTTTACGTACTTTGTTCTCACATCAACTTTCGCACAAAAGCTTTGCATGTGGATGGACCTGTTAAATTATTCTTTAAATTTTGATTGCCTCGCAGAAATCCGTCGGTCTGCGGAGGGACTCTCCATTTTTAGTTACCGTTTTGAGAGACAATTAGGTATGCTAATTCGTTTATTTTATGACGGCTTTTGAGGAAAAATCGTGGGGAAGAGATCAGTCTTGGGATTTAGATAGGGGAGGTGCGGGGTAAGAGGGGTGGGGGGTAAGGTTGTCTCACGCGGCGCGCTACGACTGTAATTAATGGATCGTGCGTGGCGCTTGGAGGATAGCCGGGCTCCGTGCGGTGCCCCACTACACAGATTCTATACGGAATAATCTTTGACGGTAGCTACACAAACACCTATAAGCCCTGATAAGACGATCAGTTTCTATACACGTTAAGTGTATTAGGGGTTGGAATGAATCCGTGCCGAGCGAGAAAGGGACACAGTAAACATAATTAGGCCTTGAGGCAAACGGCCGCGTTGATTGGACGAGACTCGCCAACATTTAATAGAAGAAATTGCACGTGTAAGGTAATATTTTATTCGAAAGAAACCTTTGATACCTTTGATACTTACGCATCTTGATTTTGCCGTAATCAAGCTCCTTAACTTTTCCATAAAAAAACATATTTGACACATTGTCATACTATTGTCAAGACAAAACAACATTTATTTTAGAAGGAGATAAAAATTGAAATACTTACGCAGAGAAATAGAAGAAACGTTCGCGTGTTTTCACGCCGCTCCGAGCCTACCGGGAATATGAATTATACAGCTAACGTCCGGAGTCGGTACGCAAACAATAGTGAAGGTATCTCGCCTAAGTTTCAGTTTGTTTTATTACTTACGCATTATCTAGTGACGTGAGAGGAAAATGGCGAAAAATAACAACAGGAACGGGCGGGCGGTGACAATTCAAACTGTCAAATAATTCAAGGTGCGGCGCGACGTTTCTCACAATCAGCGAGATCTACAGCCATAGCGAGCGAGACTCCTAACGGTCCTTTTTTCCATCCTTTCTGTTTGTTTATTTCTCGTTTCTCCTTATAAATATAAGAGTTCGGCACCTCCGCACGAATTCCCAAGATGAAATGGTATTTTTCACACGCGGAGTCGGGCGCACCGATGTGGTACGCTGTGCATCGGCTAAACTGTATTCGATACATTTTTCTCCATTATTACTAAATATCAAATTTTTTATCCTCATTTTTATGTAGCTTTGCAAGTTTAGCTGAGAATAAAGTTCTTTTTTCTAAGAACCCCGCCACTAGCTTTTACAGCAGCACTTCATCAAAAAGAGCTGTATCATGTGATTTGCCTGCTTGCTTATAAAAAGTGCCGTTTTTTCCGAGCTTGGAACAAGTATTATTAAGTAGCCCTTTGAGAGGAACAGTTTTATTATTCCGCAAAATCTTATCGCAGCGACAGGCAGCGCAACATCGCTCACTTACGGCATAATGTCGTAACGTCGTGTTTTAGGCATCGTAAAAGAAAACAAAAGCAACCATAGCCAAAGTAATAAAGCTAGTCGATTTCCGCTATTTAGGGCAAGAGAAGCGAATTAAAGTTCTTTAAGGAAAAGTTTACCCGAGTGTGTATCCAAAGTAAGTAATAAGAATTCCCTGGTTGGGCGGTCCGCGTGGGGCAGGGGCAGGCACTTTGACGAAAAAACGATGATGAAGCACGATCATGTCGCCGAGATCCCCGCCTAGCTGACTGACAAATTGTCGAACATTTTTTTCGCTAAAATTCCTTTCCTTCGAATCCAATTATTGAGCCTTACCGATAGAATGCTTCAGCGTCTCAAGCTTGGCCTAAGAGCGCTTTATTTCCTTGTTTCACTTGACTGCCTTTCGTGTTTATTTTTAGCCCCTGCCCGAGCCGCAGTCGCTGCACCGTCGTTCGTTCACGTAAATCTTATGCATTCAGCGTTTGTTTAGACTAGTTGACTATGGTTGCGAATATGAAAAAGACGTTGCAGGGAACTGACTGAACATCGAGCGGTCGAGGGGCTGAAAGGGTTCGGGAGGCGCAGGCATTTCCAATGCAAACATGTTTTCGGTATGTTCTAATTTTGTTTTGTTCCACGTTTGTTCCAATATGATGTGCAATTTCGTTCAGCTGAGGCTGACTGAATTGGTCTAAGCGTCAAACAAAAGGGAATCGTTTTGTGATAATGCTCGATGTTCCGATTGTACGGCTGAATACATGCTTTCTAAATTAATTTAGAATTTCGTATTGGATTTTAAAATTAGACGGATATTTCAGAAGGCATAATTTGAATACAGAATGACCAAAATATGGAAATAACGGTAAAAGCTATCCAAAGTTCAATAAAATTTAAAGAAAAAAGTGAATAGGTAGGTATAGAGCTTAAATTCACAAAATTCTTTTTCTGTATTTGAAAACGTGTAGTAGTAAAATATACACATGCAGGAAACAAAATAGCGGGTGTGCCGGTCATCCCTCTAAACGGCACCCACTACCAAATACTCTAACTCGATACAAACAGTGATAAAGGTTCGATTGTATGCAGTAAATAAAATATGACTTCGCCATATTTCCACTTTCGTTTCTTTTCGGTTTATGCCCCTTTTTTCTGGCCTCCCAGGGAAACCGTTCATACAAAATACCTTTCCGATATTGCCCAACTTTATTAGCATCGGGCACGTGTTTTTATATCTGAAATATCTTTCACTTCTGTGGCACTTCTGTGAAATAAAGATTGCCACATGTGCTCCAGCATTATATCGTGATATATAAGAAAAGTTATTTCCTGCCATTCCTGTAATTTATTGTGAGTGCTATCGGCGTTGAAACCTGAAGGCAGTCGTGATTTTGTTTGCAAATAACTTACGCCATTTATCATTACGTGTGTAATCAAGATATTTACGAGTACGTACGCAACAAAAAGGTAGTTTATTGCCACTGGTGTATTTGTGATGATATTTTGTTCGCGGTAGCGTTGAGCTGAACAAATATTGTTCGGTATTCTCGATCTATAAGTTCGACTGCGTAGCGGATCGACCGCGCGCTGGGCTTACGCAAATAAATAGCTTCTTCGAGAGCTATCGCGAAAGCGAATTAGAATAATGCGCTGCGATTTGGCGTTTCAACAAACGAGAGAGTAGAATGGCCCTCGGTGGATTATTCGGGTTTTCGGGTGGGTTCAGCTAAATTTGGGTATAAATGGAGGTGTCGTGACTATAACGGAGGCTTGCGATCGGCAGACGGCGTTCGCCCTCGGCGATTTTACTGCGAAAATTAATCGCCTCGGGAGAAAAATGGGGGAAACATATCTAAACAAAGTGATTTAGATGTCTTTGGATTAAGGACTTGTTGATGTTTTTTAGCACAATTTTATATTTTTCTATAACATAAAAATAATTAGTAAAAATTACATGACAATGTTTTTAACATCTTTCGTGTTGTATAAAAGTTCTTATAATATAATTAATTTATAAACGTATTTTAAACTGGATCATATTACAATGACAACATATTTTTATTACAATTAACAAAAAAAAATACCAATTTCAATTTCACCTATTAATAAACATAACAATAATTCATAATCTACTATAATGATGATGTAACATTCGGCGAAACATCGCCCGCTTCTAGATCAAGTGGCGCCACCTGTCCCTCCTATGCTAATGTACAAGATTAATGGAATCACCACTCGCTCTCCCAAAGACTTACCAACTCCCACTTATTATAATACCTTTGAAGCTTTCACTTGATACAATTTGCCGCGAAATTTTTCAATTTTCCCAACAACTTGGGTAAAGTTTGTTTACGAGTTTATTTGTACCTAATCCTTGTCGCCAATGGCTTTTGTTTCGCGGAAATTTATTTGGGATAGATATAAATTTTAACGCAAATGACTGCAGAAAATTGGGCGCGGTTATAGAGATTTCTACGGCAATTTCTTCATTCTTAAAATAGAATTTTATTTTTACATTTGTGTAATAATAACGGTTCTTTAAAATATTGGTATTCTGTGGCCCGAAATTTTATAAATGGAACGTAAATCAAAACTGCCAATAAATAAGCAGCCATAAACTATCGCATCAAGCTTGAGCTTAACTCATTTTTGAATTATTTGATGCTCGGGAGAACTCATACGGCGCGCAACATGTGTTTTATATCATCTCATCTCAGGCATTTCGTAACATCAAGCTACGTGTATAGCCGTACGCTACGTGTATAGCCGTATGGTACCAGATTGAAAACGTAGGAACCAGAGAGGATTCAATATAACAGAACGCGGAATGCGATGGTGGAACTCGAGCTGGCTGCATTCATACATGTTGAAAAGTCATAATATGATTTTGAATCGAATACGGCACGCTTGTAAGTTTTTATGTTCTTAGTAGAGCTGTAGAACTCGTTCGTTCGTAGAGTTTCTAGCTCGCGATTTGTGCTTCAGATGGAGGGTAAAAAGTTACTTTTCTCAGCCTAGTTTATACTTATTGCTCTTAGTTTGTAATTTAGTATGTTACTTTGGTTAGTACTTTTTCAACTGCGACGTTAGCACCATCTACGTGAAATTTCAAATAGAAAATTATATCGGTATACTCTATATTGGATCCAATTTTTCTTTCAAATTCCCAATTAAAGATATTTTATGATGAAACTTTAGTAACATATCTTTGATAAAATTTGAATTAGTTTTCTTTTTCAGGAATATGTGGAAGATTTTCTCCGTGAACTTAAATATTTAACAAATACATAGTGAAATTAACCCACGTAATCACCGTATTTTAAAAACCAAGCCTATTAACCATCAAACGATCCTTAAACTTTTTACGACCTACGAGGGCCTTTAAATACTTTCAAATGCCTTCCTTAAAATCAATATAAGGCCTATTTTCATCAGCCTCCAAGTAATAAAACCTGCTTAACTGTTATCCGTGGCGATGGAATTAGATAATGTATCTTAGTAAAAAGTTCCCTGTCTGTAACTTTAGCAGTAAAAATCTAATTGGTATGGCAATAAATATTTGCTGTCGAATAGTCGGTGTCGCATTGAATGTCGATAGGGCCGTAGGGTTCCGTAATGCATGCCAATAGACCCTTACAATTTCCAAGGGATCCGCGGAAACCGAAATGTCATCATACATTTCAAGGGTTTGATTAATCACCATCCTGTGTGCTTTGAAGACTAAGTACCTAATCATAAAAAAGGTGACTTTTTGCAAAATTACCGACACATAAAACTATGTTTGCCCTAGTTATTAAATAGCAAACAAAATACCTATCCATTCAATCCATCCAATGAAGTGGAGATGGATAGGAAATATGAAATGTATTTTCACATCATATTGCGAATTTGTCACCAATATTTTGACATCATACATTGCCAGTATTACGAATTAGTCAGATCGTCAATTTTCTACGGAAGAGCATTTTTTTGTGTTTTTGGGAAAGTTGTTTACTACCAGCACTAGTAAAGAGTGACCCTATTATAAGTTACAGTAGTATGTTCTTGTAAGATAATCTCAGCTGAACTAATTTTTCACTTTATTCTTCTTTTTCTTCGCTCGGAGAATGGAGCCACAAAGCCCATATAAACAAATAAAAATTTTCCCCGGCTTCTTGCGAGACCGCGGGCGTAGTAATAAAAACTGTGACACTTGAGACTATCAAAGGCGAGCTAATAAAAGCAAATAGGGAAACAGCACAAAGCTACAGTTCTGTTACACCAGAAACATTGTAACAGTTTCATTCCATCGATACTTTATGACCGCTAAATATACTTAACTTGATATTTGTCAATTAATCACTTTGTGAGATTTTCCCCAGTTTGGTTAGGACAATGCTGGCTGAATCACCTGATTGTCTGGAAGAAAAATAATTCCGTGCTTCGTAGTGCACGTTAAGCCGTTGGTCTCGTTCGCTGTCTTTAATTAGTGGTCGTTACATAAACCATGTCAGAGGCCTATTGGCTGTGCTATTAGGCGATTTATAAACTCTGACTCCAGGGTTCATCGGGTCACCAACATTCCGTTCTTGGAACCGCACGTTATCCCGCCGTCTTTGATATGGTTATTACAAAAATCATTATATATACCTACTTACCTAAAGTAGCGTTAGCTAAATATTATATTTTCTTTGCCTAAAGTCTGTTTGCTGTTCTATAAGGTGGTTTAAAAACTCTGACGGGGTTTATAGGGTCGTACTTCAACTGGAATATCCACTGATAGAAGAATATCGATAATTATTCTCCCTCTCCCCACTTTATACGCACCTGTATTATCCGTGTGACGTCATTATTTTCGATTACAGAGTTTGGTGGGTTTCCATTTTGGATAAATTTTGTTTGTGCGAAATTTTCCATCTTATTGAAAATGACGTTGTTCCTGTTGCTTAAATTTTACGTTCATTTCTCGCTTATTATTATAATGATTCTGTGTAATTTTTTATTCTGCATACACCTACCTACGTATATTCTGATCTTCCTTAGACTTTTGTATGATATTGTTGAGTTGAATCAGTGTCGTATCGTCTTCGTCTCGGACCACAATCGGTTCCCTGAGTTCATGCAAGTGCTAACCTGCTTTTTTTGGGAGATAAGCAACTGATACATTCTTTGTTTTCTTTATTGCTCCCAGTTTAACATTATAGTAATTCTTTTTAATTGAAAAAAAATAATGAACAGTAGCTCTGTGTTCGTCTGGCGACTTGATAGGTTTCGTTCGGAAAGTCAGGTAAAGATATTCATTTTGTTTTAGGATACCTTTTCTTTTCCTTCTTAACATCAAAAGATTCATATTACATTAGAAATGTTTACTCTGTATTTAAAAACATGCAAATGTGAAAACTAAAAAATACACAATTTTTGTTATAAATCACACAGAGAAGGAGGAAATGAAGTAGGTACCGTGGAATCAGTGTCGTATCGTCTTCGTCTCGGGCCCAGACGGTTCCCTGAATTCATGCAAGTGCCATCCTCGCTTTTTACGGGCCCCTTTCTGTCACCCGTAATTAGTTTTTCCTCCGAAGTAATCGCTGTTGGTACAAACATGCAACGTTGTAGCCCCTTAATGAAAACGCTCTTAAGTGCTTGTGTTTAATGTTTATTTACTTCCACTTTGTTTTTTAGCTCTTCCCTTCTTATGGTCTTTGTAAGAGCGAGCGTTGAGGAATGGAGCTGCTACTTTGATTTCTTTTAAATTATCTCACTGCTGTCTGTCTGTGGGGTTTACGACTGTGATCAACTGTCGAATTTGATAGTTGTGGTATATTCCGTTCAAAGTGAAATATCCTAAAAGTTTGTTGACATTAAAAAATAAAATACTTAGTTCAACGAAAAACAGGACTTTGGTGCTTTATCATAGCATTGTGCTTTCTGCTACGACATCGTAGCTGTTTGCTACGACGTAAAGACTTTATTAAAAAACTTTATGTTGTTTTAGAAGTAAGTACCTAAATACTATTGAAAACGCTATCTGTATAATCAACTAGCATTTCTTATACATACATAGATACTTATACATAGATACTTATACATACTATAAAATACTTATATCAAAGTAGTAATAAAATATTATTATCAATTCTACAAAATCAATCCTGTGGGAGTGCAGCAAATCATTCTAAGACTTTTGTATTTCCAATAAGAAAGGTACGGACGGATGAAAAAAATAAGCACAAAAGCAAGCTTGAACAAATTGGAAAAAGGAAAAGACTTTGAAAGAAAAATGCGTCCGATAGGCGATCAATATCATCCGCGGAACGCACCTGTAAAGCTGGAACACAAATAACGCAAGGAGTCCTGATAAAGCTCTGCAGTCCACACATCGAGAGCGCGGGCGAGATTTATACGACGTTTTTATAGTTCACCACGGACGCTCCTTGTTTTAATTTCGCGGAAGGATCAACGCGTTTTTCTCTCTTGCAGTACGACGCCTAAAACAGCGTGTAGCGTCGCCACTTTTCCGCCGCGAGCCTAAAGTTGCGATCCGGCGAAATTTATCGCGCCGCTTGTAATTCCGCCCCGCCACCGCCTCCCCGCGCGTCACCCGCGTCACCCCGTCGTCACCAGACAACACACTTATAACGTTTTCTAATGAAATTGTCCACAAACTCCCGCTCGCCGCAACCCCCGGCCCGTCGACGCCGCCGGATGAACCGAAAAAAGTACAGCTCGCGTTACTAATGGCTTCATTTATCACAGTCACTAACAGTGATACACCGCAACGACGTTTTATATTTAATTTGGCTCTCTGCGGAATAAATTACGGCCATATCGAGCCGGGAGCGATAAAGGACAAGCGGCAACGCTCTTGAGTTATCGGGACGGGTCATGGTATTAAGACGGTAATCTTCTTGGATTAATTTGTTCGTGGCTAAGTGATAAGTTAGCTGCCGCCGCGCCCCGCTTGATCGAAACTTACGACATCGTCCGACAAGGGTAGTAAAGAAGAAGTGAGTTTCTAAAGGCTTTCGTATTTGTTTTCTCTGAATACATCAATCGGGGAAAAGTTTCTATTCTGTTACATAAAAGTTATAGTCCTATACATTTCTTTTCCCATCCCAGCTTTATATCTACTTATAAACGTAACAGTTACAAAATAATATGTATCAAAACACAATTTTATTTCTTAACTTCTACAGAAATGGCAGTTGTACTAACACACAATACTGCTACGAATTCTTGAGCAGTTGTTCAGTAATAAAGATAACGTTCACGTAGAGTTTTGCGACGCGTAGTAAATTAAAACAATAAGCTATTGCATGGCACTTTCCTAGTGTAAATGACATGAAGTCGTCCGCAAAAAGCAACCTTGCGGCCGAGACTTTAAAGACCACGTAGTTGGCTCTCTTTAACAGGTTCCTCCATGCTTGTAGTTGAAATCCCCGCTGTTTGACTTATCGTATAGTTTACTGCTAACTCTAAACACACGCCAATGTGCACTTACTATAATATGCGAAGAAGTGAACGCGTCGTCTACAAAGCAAAATCCTTGCCTGATTTCACTGAACGAATTCCCATCGACAATCTAGGTTCTGGAGAAAATGTTACATATTGATTAAATAAGCGATGGCACTTCAGTCCAAAGCCCTTCCCTTTCTGAATAAATACTACCTAGTCGAACTCATAATTAAATTGAGACCGAAATTTTAGTAAAAGTGATGACGATGATTATGATTATAAATATTATGAAAGAGTATCAAATAAAAACAACCACAATAAAATTTCTTAGCAAAGTTAAAAGACTAAAATGGTGATCGAAATAGAATTAGTCAGATTTTGAACAGAATGCAACTCTACCTACAAATATAAAACTCATATAAATATATAATAAAGATAAAACTAAAATAAAATTATAATAACCAGAACTGACTTGATAGTAATTTATAATACCGCAGTATCCACTAGATGGCGCTAAAACAAACACAGAAATTCGTATTGCAAATAACAACAAAGTTGCCGAGCGTACAGACAGCCAGTTGGCGCTAAAATACCTGTAACATGTAACATTAACTTCCCAAACTTAGCATAATACTCGTGTGTTCAGTACAGTACACACACAGGTGAGTCTGTCACGGTACACACACAGGCCGCACAGTAGACTCCATCGCGTGAGATTAAAGTAAGCCCACATTTAAACACCGAGCCGCGTAATTTGGCAACTGAGCTGTGATTAGATAGTGCTTCAGCCTCGTTAGCGTAATGAGAATGGCTTTGTTAACCTTTGCTTGCTATGCGAGCATGATTTTCCTCTAAACTTCTGTCCCTACCTACCCTGTAAATCACATTTTAAACGCCCATTGTTTAAACTCTACATGAAATCTGACCAAAATTAAAACGCTTTTAGCAAAATTCTATAAAACTTTCAGTTTCACTCCAAAAAAAGAGTGAATAATTTACATTTTTAGTCACTTCAAGAACTTTAAACTTTGTGGCTTTTAATTCTTAAAAAAGAATGGTAATTTCACTTAAAAGTTCCAACCTTTATGATAATGCGTTTAAAAAGTAAACAAAACTAGAAAACTGCGCCAACCTTGGTATTCGTGATTGTGCTTGCCTGCATTCTTTCCGCGAAACGAAATAGTTGAGCTAGTTTACAATGTACATTGCTTCTTGTGTTGGAGTTGTCTCTGTGTTGGCAAGTCCGGCTCACTATTTCGGAAGTAATGTAAATCGCGGGGCAAGACGAAGTTCGCCAGATATCTAGGAAGGACAAGACGTTAATATATGCGCAATCCTGCACTCCCCACGTATTGTTGCCTAATGCACTGAGTTTGTCGGTGGTTTCTATTTACGCTCGTAGACTTGCAGATTTGTGAATGTTGCACACTGTTTTTTAACCAACTTCAAACACAGACGTTATTTACGACGCATATATTATATACCTGATAAATCTTTAGTTTTATACCTACGTTACAAAATCGTGACAAGTTTATGACGTAAGTAAAAGCTTACATACAAAATATGCTTGTGCCTATGGTAGGCTTATTTTGTATGTTTTCTGACCACAAAATACCTACTAGTTAAGTAACTATATGATTGCCTATTTATTTGTATTACTTGAATTTCGTGATTTTTGTAGAAGTTTTAAAAGGGTTAAAGTTTGTTTTATTCTGTTAAATTTCATTTTACTATTAGTTCTATTGAAGTTAAATCCACATTCTACCTGCGCAAAAGGTTATCTAATCTGTTCGCGTACATCTGAAAGCTGCACAGATTCAGATTCATCTAGAATGCAGGCTACATTCAAAATGTAATTTCGCAAAATTATGTTCCAGTAAAATTCACAATTCAACTTACAAAACAGAGAGGAGGTCACAAAACGAAAACTTTATTTTTGTCGTACCTACTTTACCAGCTCTAGAATGATTCATTGTTGTGTCAGTTTCCTCGTACCTATAGAATCATAATTATAACTAATCCCTTTGTGTCTACACCTTTGTTTAGATGCTGTTAAAATACAGGCGAGGTTCCGGAGCCTAGCTACAGGAGCCTTTCTTAGGCCCTTTTCGCTTAGTTAATTTAAATTAATTTATTCCCCGCTCATCCTGCTAGTACACAGTATTTTAAGCGTAAACTCGTAACGCATACTTCCACCTACGCTATATTTATGTTCTGGGAAGACCAAAATGTAGACGCTTATACGAGACATGTATCTTCCGGAACTTCGTACCTTTCGCGAAAACAGCGTACATTTCTTAGAACCCGACTGCAGCCGCAAGCTGACTCGGGGATAGTAAAGTATTTGTATTTCATTATCAACAAAAGCTTTGTTGGAAAGATGACGGGCGCAAATTCGGGCGGCAAGCAGAGCAAGCCTCAGACGGGGCCCGAGCAAAGATATTTCGCAGTCGTATTTATTCAGCCGTGCCTAAATTGTTTGCTTACATGTTTGACGCGCCGCACGCAACGCTCATTATGGCGAACGGGCTTTGTTCAGACTTAGACAACATATTGTTACACCCAATGGAGCTGAATGTTCTTTATATGTTTATTTTTATCATTTCAGGTAAGTAGTTCGGGCGTTTCCCTGGCGTATGTGTCTAATGGCTGCAGATCGGTGAGGATTTTCCTTTATAAACGTGTTTACAGTGTATTAAGGATAATGATCAGACACTTTTCGTGCGCTCGTTATGCAGCAGGAGATTGCATTCGTATGAAATTGTTTATTCATTCAACAGGTAAACCAAATTACGTGTGAAACGTAGAAATGGAATTTGGATAGAAATGGCAAACACAAAAGTATTTTGCAATTTCAATTTAAAATTGATTGTGCAAACAAAGTTTTCAAGTCTATATTTCAATTTAGCAATCCTTTTTAGATTTGACGTTGACAAAAATAAAAAAAATAGGTAGCAGGTCAGTCTATTCGATATGTTTCTGTGGAGCACGATGAGTGACGATGTCGTTGGCGGTTGGGACAGCACTGAAGCTTAACGATACAGGCATTAGACTTACCACTTAGCCGCAGTAAACATTCATTACGTTTCTTCCCGCGCGGGGGCAGGTTGGCACACTTAATTGTTCATACAACAAGCCAGCCGGGAATTGGCTCTAAATGTTCCGCTGTCCGGGACGTGGTTACACCGCAAACGCGCCACGCGGTAATAGTCCGACGCCGAGAGACGTACAAGCCAAAATCGCCCGCTTATTCTTGTATCCTTAGCGCCAGTTTCGTGGGCGCCGGCCGCGGTGGGAAGTTCCGTGATGGAAAGGGCAATAGGCGGCCATTTACACCTGCGATTCTTCTTCATCTTCCCCTAAACTGGTGCGCCGCTTTGCCTAAAGTAATTATGCCACATAACGTATTAGTCTTTTGGGAGCGAACACGTGTTGGAAACGCTTAATCACTTACTTTACATTTGCGTACGCAAATAATCCGTAATTTAATTTCGGTGTGGTATTTATGACGCTTATTTAATTTATTATCATATCAAAGTGTACGCTTTATTTAGCGGGTTTTGTGTGCGTGTGAGTAAGCGCTAATTATGAAATCATGTCGTTACGGTACACAAGGGAAAAATTTTAACGATTTCATAATGTTGACGTAAAAATGAATCGCCATTTTTTCATCACTGTAACATGAATATGTATTAGTGTTCATGCAAAGTGTAATTTCAATTAAGATTCCGGTATTAAAAGTCCAATTTATGCAAGTTATAATTAAAAGTTATGAAGTTTTTGTGCGGTTTATTTTTAAAGAGTTTACTTTGTCACACACATCTGTGACAAATGTATAAAAATACCTGTTATATAATTATCTACCGGGCAGTAGATCTTTAATATGAAACCAATAACTTCACGCAAGCGGGACTTGATCTCACAGCCACCGTGTGCCGTGTCGAAGCTGTTACCAACTTAGACCAACTGCGCAAAACGGTGTCCTTCAAAACCAATATGCGTATGTTTTGAACCTATAGAATTTGATTTGACCCAGAGTAAAACATTTTATCGCTAAGTAAGTAATGAGTAGAGCAAGGAGTAGAGCCACCCCGCATTGATAGAGAGGAAAAGAGAAGAAGAATAGATTTACCTACTGATGTAGTTCTAGAAGGTTTCTAAAGCCGAAGTAATATCATATTGATCATTTCCGAATCTCCGTATCGTTCGTCGTAAAACGCATCGACCGTTGTCCCCTCCCCGGTTAAATCGCCCCGAGCCCTCTCAATATATATTATGATTTTTTTTTTAGGGATTCCTCGTAGGGCAAGTTGTTTTCAAACTTCCCTTTCTCACTGGATTAATGTAACTACTTACTTACAGTGTTGTAATTGGCTGAAAAGTTATTACTTTTCTCTTTCTTTTAGAGAAAACATAAGCAATTCAGAGAGTTTCTGCGCGAGTGATCCATTTTTCATTCTTAACATCTTTCAGAACTCAAAAAAAATATTGAGACGAGTTTTGTGGATCTCGATGATTTATTATTTATAATATTTTGGTACAAATGAAAAGCTTCTGGGAATTCCTAACGAGGTCCGCTATTTTAATTCAGCTTTGTGAATGGGAAGATTACTTTTCAGCTATTTTATTTATTCTTATTATACAAAATATTCCCGCCACAAAGTTGGACCATTAATATTTATGATTTTAGCTTGGCGAATTTTTGATATTATAATGTTGCTATAATACTTACCAATGAATAAAAATAAAATATAAATCAATTGAAAAATAAAGTCCCCGAATTTTATTCCAATCCGACCATAACAACTGAGTTACATATAGAGCAACAGGCCCGTAATCAGCATTAGATTGTTTCGCGCACATCAGAAAATATATTAAAATTAAAATGAAAATTATATATAAAAATAAAACACAAAAGCTCTTTATCTGACAGGACCTTGTTTGAAATCATAACAAATAGCCTTTCAGAAAACCGCATCCCGACCCGGACTCTCCTACAAAAAGGGGTTCGTAAACACATTACAAATCTTTGCCGCATCGGGCAGTTAAGAGGCCTGTCAATGGAATCCCTCCCTTCTCCGACTATTCGTTATGTGTCTTAATGGATTACATAGAATAAAGTAGGCATCGACAAAACAAAAGGCCGAGCTTCCCCGAAAATCTCTGACCACATAGTTTGCGGGCTAAAACTAAATTTATTACGTTTGACCTTTGTAATTCTTGCGAAGGTTTTGCTATCCTAAATGCGTATAGGCAGTTACGGCTCTAAAAGGAATGGTTCCCGTTCCCGTTCGCCAGTTGCGGTTTTCGGTTTACGCAACTAAATATTTTATGAGTTACGAAATAGTTGCGTAACAATATCGGCTCGAACAGAGTTTTCGTTTAATCTCATCGGGGTAGCTCGGAATTCATGAAACTAGAGCTGTCCGTCTAACCAAACTTTATTAACTTCAACTTTCAGTTTTATAACGTAGTTTTAGGAATCAGACACCAATTAAGTTTTTTAAAAACAATTTTTAATTAACCTAAGCAATTAACAATTTAGCGAATATATGTACACGTGTGATCTTAATTACACAGAGAAACACAGAAATAGAAAATAGACAGAAAGTGAAAATATGCAAGCTTACGTATACCTCGGACGGCGGCTGAAGACAAAGTGAGCCTGAGCTTCCGCGCCACCGCGCTTTTATACCTTCAGCCGTCCTCCCCTAGGCCCAACCCACTTAACACCTAACACGGCCTCTCCCTGACACCCTGACGTCCTCGTCAGGTTATCCTAGTCAAGTGCAGGCATATCGAAGCCCCTCGAAGGGACTGCTGCTGGGTCATCGGGTCTGCTTGAGGGTCCTGCTTCCTGGTCATCAGAAGGTCTTGACCCTAGGTCATCAGGCCCGCTTGACGGTGTTGACGGGTCATCTGCCAACAAATGCTCAGACATGCTCTGGTCGGCATCTGACAAACTCTCTCGTTCACCACATTCGTCATCGTCATCAGTTGCTGTAATTGAAATAGCAAATCTTACAAGCAAGCTCTGACTTAGCAACAAGTACCCAATGCCGTTACAGTTAAACATCAGATTAGTGTTAGGTTAAGTTGTTAGACAATCCCCACCAAAATAAACTTATTCAAATGTATGTATTCTGGACAAGAATAAACAGAATCAACTGTAAACGTCATCACTGTTCCAGAACAACATTTCATTTGCATAAGAACACCATCACATTAACTTAAACTTAAAATAAGCCATGCGTAATAAAGAACACTGTGAGCGCACTCCACACAGCGACTGATCGGTTTGCAAAGCCGACCAGCTTCCAAAAGAGGTCGTGGGTAGCGGCCACACTAGGCATACCACAACGACAGACAGAAGTCGCGGGCATACCACACAAGGGCTATGCCACGCCGACAAACAGAAGCCGCTGGCATACCACAAAAAGGGCTATGCCACAACGACAAGAGGCCGAGGGTGTGCTCCCAAAGCACACCGCACGACAGACAAGAGGCCGCGGACACACCACCCATGGGTCGTGTCACAACGACAGACAGAGGCCACGGGTATGCTCCCAAGCAGACCACGCGACAGACAGGAGGCCGCGGGTATGCTCCCAAAGCAGACCACGCGACAGACAGGAGGCCATCAGCAGCTCTCCACAGTACAAGTGCACGGCATCTGCAGCATAAACAGATAATACACACTCACCATCAAAGAAAGCAGAGCATGTTTCGGGAGTCCATTCACCTCCCCAAGGTACCATAAACTGAGCAGCAGCATATGTAGTTTTGCCATATGACCCAGCCAACAGCTTCAGCTCATAGCGATCGTGAGGGAGAACGCTCACCACCCGATAGGGACCACGCATTCCGTGATCAAGCTTTCCCGTAGATTGAGCATACTTGATCACGAAGACAAGATCACCTTCCTGAAACACATGAGGGGGACGTCTGTCCCTGTTAACATGAGCGTCCATTGCCGCCTGGTTTCTAGACAACCGCTCGACCGTCCTCTGTCTGGCAATCTCCCTTCTCATCTCACGACTATCCGTCGTACGCTCCAAGGCAATATCTCGTACTAAGACTCGAATCGCAGGTGTAGCATTCTCATGACCTACCAACAAATTCAGTGCGGAGGTCTGTGTAGTCTTCTGCTGAGTTAAGTTGAGGATGAGTTGCAGTTGCCATAATTCATCAGCCCATTCATGTTTCTTGTGGTTTACCTCAAGTCTTAACATATTTAAGACGGTCCTAGCATAGCGCTCCACTTGACCGTTCGCTTGGTGCATTTCAGGCGTAATACGGTGGAGCTCGATTCCCAACACCTGCATCCACGTCTTGAATCCAGTAGACTCGAACATTCTGCCTCGATCGGACACTATTAGTCGGGGTGTACCAAATAAAGAGATAACCTTCTTACACACTTCCTTTAACTCGTCCAAATCTTGCCGACGAATAGGTGTAAGTAAGCAATATTTAGTAAAAGCGTCAATAACTAACATCACATGTTTGAATCCTTTCGACTCGGGCAAAGGACCCAGAACGTCAAGATGTAACGTATCAAATGGGATATCAGGCTTAGGCCAGGAGCTAATGGGTTGGAGAGGTGCCCGAGGCACTCGTTTGTGTGCAATACAAGTTATACAATGACGTACATATTTTTTTACAAAGGCCCTAAGGCCAGGAAACCAGAAATGTCTAAGTATAAGCTCTACAGTTTTGTCCACACTAATATGACTGTGCTCGTCATGAAAAACCCTAAGAAGGCTTAAACGTTGCCCCTTAGGTATAAAACAAAGGAGCTTTGGCTCGTCTCCTGCATGAACTTTGTACCGGTAATACAAAACATCATTTTGAACACAGTAACGTGATGCATCTAGCTCTCCCCTCTCTAAAGCCTGAATCATATTGCGGGTCTCCTCATCCCCAGCTTGTGCAATTTGAGCCCAGTTACGTGGCCTCTCAATATAACTAACCTGATTAGGGTTACGACTCAAATAGTCCGCATGTGGCAACATGATGCCCTTTCTGTATGAGATGGTAAAATTGAAATCTTGCAAGTAGATCCACCATCTTGCCACACGCGGTAACAAATCTCTTTTGTTTTGAGTAGCCTTCAGTGCATTACAGTCCGTAACCACTGTGAACTGCAAACCCACCAAATAATGCCTAAAATGCCGCAGTGCCTTTACCACAGCCAGAGTTTCGAGCTCGTATGAATGATATTTGGGCTCAGCACCTTTGGTCACCTGGCTATAGTAAGCAACTACACGTTTGACATTACCAGGATGGATCTGTAACAGAACCGCACCATATCCCAAACTACTCGCATCCGTGTGCACTTCCGTTGGCAAACTAGGATCAAATATCGCTAAAACAGGTGCACTCGTCAAACTCGCAATGATTTCCTGTCTGACACGCTCTTGGTCAGGTCCCCAATTAAATTGAACATCCTTGCGAGTTAATTGCGCTATACATGCCGTCTTTGTCGAATAATTTGGGATATACCTGCGAAAATACCCCGCTAAGCCAAGGAACTGACGCACCTGCTTTACATTTTGTGGAGGGCTAGAGTTTACCAATGCCTGAATTTTAATCGGAGATGGTCGAACCTCCCCATTGGAAATTACACGACCTAGGTACTCGATTTCGGTGCACAAAAATGAACACTTTTTAAGATTAATAGAGAAACCCGCCCCGGTTAAGGTAGCAAGAACCTCTTTCAACGTCTGTAAGCCCTCATCAATCGTATCAGAGAGGATTAAACAATCATCTATGTACACCAATACCTTTCCCGCTTCTATGAAATCGCGAAGTGTAGCACTTATGATGCGTTGGTACACTATAGGTGCATTGGCCAAACCATATGGCATTTTCAAGTACTCGTAATGAGCTTCGCTTGTAACAAAACCAGTAAGTGGCACGGATTCATCATCCAACCGGATTTGGTGAAATCCCGTGGCCATATCTAACGTAGTAAAATACCTACACTTGCCCAAGCGATCAATGTGGTCGTCAATTAGCGGTAATGGATACCGGTCTTTAACTGTTATCTTATTCAAGGCGCGAAAGTCTACACACATACGGTCAGAGCCGTCCTTCTTTTTTACCAACAAAACAGGGCTAGAATACGGCGACTCTGACTCGCGAATAATGCCTTTGGACAGAAGGTCCTGAATAATTTCACGAACTTTTAACTTTTCATTGTGAGACATTTTGTAGGGACGATAATACACAGGTACATCACTGTTGAGTTGAATGCGCATACAACCAGTTTTGACGGTCGATGTCGCGGTGCCCGAAATCATATGCTCGGAATACTCACCTAAAATTTCTTTTAGTTTAGTTAAATCATCACCAGTTAATGTGGTGTTAATCACTGGTCGCGCACTCGACTCAACAGCTGACACTAGGATTGCGTTTGACCTACGAATAATACGCTGCATGTCCTTGGTTCTTATGAATAGAACACCGTCCCTGTTAAGTACGTCCGTACCTATAACTATAGGAGCGTTCATACATTCGTCCGGTACTACTTTTAAATCTACCTCCAAAGAGATACCCTCCAACTCGATAGTTAATGTTACGTACTCATCAATGTCAGTAACCGCATCCTTACCTATGCCTTTTATTTGTGAGTTGATCGGTTTTCTAGTGCATGAAAAGTGATTCACAACAGAGGAAGATATTAACGAAATTCCTAAAGCGCCACTGTCGATTAAAATGTCGACAGGAATGCCCTGAATTACTCCTACTACAATATCACTATCCGGTTCTGACAAAGCAGAGCAAAAATTAACAGTTTTACTGCTACGCTGTTGTTCCGTACGTTGTTTTGCAAAACACGATTTTACATCGTGACCCGGCTTTTTGCAATAAGAACAAACTACCTTGTTAGAATTAGATTTGTTCTCGCTTGGAGTCGGACCGGGCCGGTCCGAACCAGTTGTAGAAGGCTTCGGCCGTTTATGACACATTGACTGCTTATGACCGGGCTCACCGCAAGTAAAACATTTGCCCGTCTGTAACACCCTCTTAAAACCCTGTGATTTTTCCTTATTAAAATGTTTACTTACTGCTCGATTATCAACGCTCACGTTCTTAGAAGCTTTTACAAACGTAGACAAATAATTAACCAAATCAGCAGGTTTTAAGTTGGCATTAATTGCAGACGCTTTTATATGAGGATCAGTAATACCTCTCAAAACAATCTCCGTGGTTAAATCATCACTAAGCCCTCTAACGATACGCAAACGTAATAGTGTTTTGCGCGCATAATCGGCGTAAGTTTGATACTTATCAGAATTAGTTGACATAACCTCATACAAAATACCCGCCGAATCTACTTTCTTGACACACAAGGGCTTAAAATCTTTTTTGAAATTAGACCACGTACGGTCGTTAGACACCCACTCATTGAGCCATGACTTAGCATCGCCCTTTAAGCAACTTCCTATGCGTGAGAGGCATTCACGATCATCCCATTTATTAGCGAGTTTAGCCCTATCTACTTCACTAAACCACGAGTCCACATCATGAATACTCGGATCAAAGTTAGAGACATAATAATGACTAGTACTGACAGACTTTAGTGAGTGTATCGCTTCGACTATTTGATTAGTAGCTAGCCCAGGATCAGATTTATTTGATTCCTCTACATGTGAACGTCTTTCTAATGCTTCTAAACGCGTTAGTAAGGTGTTCCATGACTCAGAGTTAGTCTGCCGAGAAGGTAATGGAGGAGTGTGCGCAGAACGCGATTTTCTCTCACCGCGTTTAGTCTCACTTGAAAGAAGTGTTCGCGACAAAGAACGGTCATACACATGTTTTCTACCGCGAGATCGATTATCCTGTGAGTCATAATAACGTCGCCTCCCCCGTGAATCTGATCTGCGACCACGCGAACGCCGAGACCTAGGCGAACGACTACGTGAATAACTACGTGAGCGTCGGCCACGAGAATGGCGATCCCGAGAGTGACGTCTACGCGAACGTGGCGAGTAGCTACGCGAATGGCTACGCGATCGTCGAGCGCGTAGCGACCGGTCACGTGAACGCGAGCGCTGGGCGCGCAATCGTCGTCGATTAGGGGAACGATTTACGTCACGCTCACGTCTACCTTCGGGAGTATTACGATTACGAGAACGCGAACGACCTGGCCTTTCCATAATTACGCTTTGTAACAGTTCGCGTACCAAGCAACAGTAAACAAGCACAAAATCACAGCAAAAACGAAACGTAAACAACAAACTACCGTCGTTAAAAATAAAACCGAGAATCAGTTACAAAACATGAACAGTAATCAAGTAAGTAACTAATTAGAGAAATTAATTAGAAAAAAATAAAAGTGGGAATGTTTTCTTTATCGCACTTCTGATTTTAGGAATCAGACACCAATTAAGTTTTTTAAAAACAATTTTTAATTAACCTAAGCAATTAACAATTTAGCGAATATATGTACACGTGTGATCTTAATTACACAGAGAAACACAGAAATAGAAAATAGACAGAAAGTGAAAATATGCAAGCTTACGTATACCTCGGACGGCGGCTGAAGACAAAGTGAGCCTGAGCTTCCGCGCCACCGCGCTTTTATACCTTCAGCCGTCCTCCCCTAGGCCCAACCCACTTAACACCTAACAGTAGTATTATTCGTGCCAAACTGTTTCATTCCCACAGAGGGAAATAAAGTTTCTAATATTGTCATTGATTGTTTTAAGTTTGATAAGGAAAAAGTATGCAATGCAGTTTAAATCAGTTTTTATGATTAGTAAAATGGTCACTTACCTCAGAGTGCCAGGTAGATAAACATAATTAAAGCTATATGATGCAGATGAAAACTCTGAAGCCATTATACGAATCAACAATACATTCGACGGCAGAAATCTGAAACTCTAATAACGATCGATGTATCAGTAAACGTGTTGGATCTTGATACTAGATATTAAGGTATTAAGCTCATCGCATTGTGACTAATTTGTGCATCAATGGCCCGTTTACACGTTCACCGTGTTGTAACATATTCGACTCACTCACTTTGAACGTGCTCATTTTGCGTCCTTTGAAGCTCACACGTTGCTGCAACTGTTTGATTCAGACTATTTCGCTTTGATTCATGTTTAGAAAGCGTCGCGCTCGCGCTCTACATGGGGAAACAAATGAAGAGCCGTGGAAAAAGTTTTTAATTCGCCTAATGCACAGGAGTCTACCTGTACCTGTCTTTTCCTAAAGTGCACTCTTACGGCTTCGCAGCGACGTCGACGGCGAGCGTTCTGTCACATTGAGTGTTGTATTGTGAGCTGTTTATTTTAGCTCCGTCCTGAATGCATTCCATTAAGCTTACGACGGACTTGCGAAAGTTACAAACTTTTTTTTGTAAAAAAATATTTGTGCCACCGTTCGCTGTGTGAAAAGTGATACGCAAAACACGTATTTCATTTTAGCATGACATAGTTCACAAGTAATGTAAAATTGTTGTCCATGTATAGAACGCATAAGTATATTATAATAAAAAGAGGTATATTTGTAACTGTTTTGCAATAAGTAGACAGCTAGTAGAAAGATTTGCTACATGGAACTGTATTAACTTATCAAGGAAGACTTATAATTTATTTATAACGTTTGGTATTAAATAATACACGTTATGAATAATGAAAACAGTAAAACGTTTCCCGCTGAACTTAGCTATTTTCCTTTCCAACACAAACCGTGACGAATTTATTATTCAATGAAGTTTATTAATTATGGAACATTAAAATGAAATATTTTCATTTAAGTCAAACAAAAGTGAATAACCTCTAATTAGTAGTAACAAAGAAAACACCGCCACTGCGATTTATGAGGCTTTAATCAGACTTAATGATTACTTTGATTTTCGCATCGCCCGACGAAACGAGCAACTTAATGAAAAGTCAAGCAAACTTGGAGGAATACAAATTTTAAGCATTAGTATGCAAGAGTAAAGTTTTTATTTAATATAACTTGCACTGTTTTATCTTCCATTTGTCTTTTTCGCATCAGCAATGCACAAGTTATTGTAACTTGCTATTGCCCTAAATGAAGCCACCGAGAGCGTGGTTTTGTCCTAGAATTTACTTGTTTATCTTTTAATTTTAATCCTTTGTGGCAAAAACTGAGTTATGAAATGTTTTCTTGCAGAATTTGTGGCGTTTCCTTTGTCAACAAAAATAGTTCGCAAATATACTCCTCCTCACCTGAGTTGACGTCGATGACAGGTATCGCTTCTTATTGGAACATCATAATGTCCTTAGCGGCACATTTTTTTTTCTTATTCACGGAAAGGTCTTCTTCGGAAGGAAGCGTAGATTCAACGTCGCTTGTCAGGTCGGCGACGCTGGTTCCGTCGCGGTGTATCGAGTACGCCTCACAACCCGCACGCCACCTAATTCTGATATGAATATGAAATTGTATGTAAATGTCGGCCGAATGTTACTTCGCAACTTGACAACTCGACAGCGCTGTAAATATACGGGTAACGTTGCACTGACTGTACCAAAACATGCGAGTTTCTAGTTTACGGCCGCAACTGTTTGAATAAATTGTTTGGATTGTCGTCTGCATACTTATCGTACGTGTCTATGCGAAGGTGTCGGCCGCGACAAACCACGTAAGGATTCAGGAATGCGCAGCTACATACCTCGCAGAGAGCGGTGTACTCCGCCACAGTCGTCTAACGAGTGCAATATCGCCCAACTACGTTCAACAGAAGCACCCCTTCTGTTTTAAACTAGAATCCATTTCACGACTACAAACTCCCACAAATGTGCATTTTGCCGAGCGGAGCGCTCCGCCACAAAGTTAAGTTTTACCACTTGCCATAATTACCAATAAACTGTGTTCTTGGCGATGCCATGTCAACGAGTGCCGCATCAGAATTATGAAGTTAGCTTCTACCTCCGTGACATCGCGTTATTGTTGACATTTCAGCCTGATTATCTTTAATTAAAAAGTTGTTAGGCGTCCTCGAAATTCCAAGTTATTAAAAGAAATTGCTGAGACCTCGAGAGAAGTGGTAACTCAGTGAATTGTCATAATTAGATTAAGAGAGACTCGAGTGCGGACTATAGGATTTTACAAGGATTTCTAGCTTAACAGACTCGTCGGCGTTTCCAGAAATGGGTTTCCTCCCTTTGTTCCCGAGTAATAGAATGGCTCTAAACGCATCGTATGCTCAAAGAATATTGACAGATATGATCACTTCTCGATTGGAGCACCGCCAACTACGTCTAGATTTTCTGTACGATTTGTAACTCGATACTATTTCAGCTTCCGTTTAGAATAGATATGCCAGTTTAGAGAGTTGCGTCTCTCCAGTATTCGACATGCGTGCGGAGATATTTATGAGATGCGCTTTCGAGTATTCCCAATAGCGTCTTTGCATTTCTCCACATTTTTCGCCAATTTATCATGTCAGTGTGGCTGCTGAGCTTTTCTGTTTTACGATAGATAGTCGGAGAGATTGAAAATGTAAATGCAGTTAGTAGAGTTAAAATTCATTAAAATATTGATAGTGTTTGTGCGTGGGGAGCTTGGGCGGGCGGTGGCTGCGAGTTGCGCTCACATCGCGCCATGTGATTCCTTTTATTTATTTTAATCAAATGTGTCGGTTGTTGTTTTGATGCGGTGAGGTTTGCTCTCGCGCGGTCCGGTTGCCGGTTGCTCTGCCATGCTCTACATACTCGTGCGCCCATGAATTCCGGTGCGCGGAGCCGCGGATAGATGAATGTTTTAACATTTTACATATCCCGACGAATGAATTCGTTCTCGCAACTGACGTTTTTTCATTTTATTCAGTTATTTGATACGTTTTTGTTTATACAGCACCGTATATACACGCAATATTTTGCAGCCGTTGTTGAGTTTACTCTGGAGAATTGTCATGAAAATAATAGATATAGTTTGTACCCAGTGGCTGTCTGTCTGTTAAAATATTTTAGGGCATCTGTAGAAATAAAAAATATTTTTGTGGTAAAGTCTGACATTAAAGGTCACAACTCGGAGTCAAGAACTGACTAATCCAATATGGAGAGTTCAAAGGTTACGAGCACTATCTTTGTCGTCTAAATAGATTGTTCATTATAGTAGAAGCCACATCAATTAAGCACCTTCATCTCCCTCTTACTCGAGCCTCCCTAGTGGGATAATGAAATGTCCTGGTTCTTTTTCTCTAATTGGTTCATAGCTCGCAAGGCTGTACCACTGTGCGTTGTGGGTTGCGGCCAGTGGGCCGATTGTGCAAAGCAATCAATGGTTATGAGGCAAGGGTACATCTGCACCCCAGGGGAGGGTATTGCATGTGACAGCGAGCTTCGGTTTATAGCTGCAGAAATTTCATTACACTTTCTGGATTGTTACAGACGTACACAGACATTTTATTAAGGAGTCTTTTTAAAACATTTGGCAATAGTTATTTGATGTAAATATGATATACCTAATATTCTAAATCTTACTAAAACTTTATGAGTGGTCAGCATTGGCACCTTGTGATTCAGTATTTTATCATTCCCAACTTAGCATGGAAGTAAACATATTAGGGTACAAGAAATGATCCTGTGCTATCCATATAATGTGCTACTAATAACAACAGGTATAACATACTAAAGACGAATAACGAAAACATATTCATAGCGTCGACAATAAGGCAACGTTTCGATTAACAAACTGAATACGCATCATCGCAGAAGCTAAATTTGTCGTCGGCCGTAATAGCAATGTGATACTGGCTTGAATAGACGCGACATTTTTTCCTTTGTCCGCCGGAGAGCGGGTGGGAGGGGGACAGTAATCATTTAAAAATGGTGTGCATTCACTGTGAAACGCATCTCTGCGATTGCCGCTTACGTACTACAATCAGATCGCGCCACAGGCCGCACCGCAGCCGCACTCCTCTCTCATATCGACTTTTTCCACTTCGTTTGTTTCGCTCGGTTTGGGAATAGTTTTTATTTCTACCGGACTAATCAACGCCCGAACATCGCCTGCGTTTTTTCAATTGTTTTTCTCAATAAAATATTTCTGTTTCTTTATTGGATTTGAAATCGACAGCGGGGACAGTTTAAATGAGAGTCGTAAATCTTCGTTTACTAGATACTCTCATTCCAATTGATAGAGTGCCCATCGGATTGTTTGAGACCCGCATTGGCTGAATAGTACAAATAATGTCTACTGAACATTATGTTTTTGCATTAAAGTTTGTTTTCATTGCAAAGTTTATTATTTTTAATTCGCTCGTTATTTTAATCACATTTTGCGGTCAACTGCCAGGGAAGCATTCGAACAAATTGTGTGTATGTTAATTATAATGTATAACATTTCCTGCAATAAAATTCTTCGGCGGATACTGTACGCGTAATTGTGGTTCTGCGGTGCAAATATCGATTTACATGCCACTGTATAATTCAAAGGTTGAATAATGTATTACCTTTCATTAGCACATTGGCCAGTCCCGAGGCATATTTGCACATAAATTCGCTTACCCGCCCCTGAAGGAAGCCCGCTTCAACGATTATCCTTTGACGGCTCCACGGTTCCGCTACGCCTTTTGTTTTTTCATGCACACAAAATTAAAAATCATCTCTTTTTCACACAACCTTTTACACCTCGAAAAATTTAAGTGGAAATTGATGTTTGTTTCTTTTAGTTCTGATAAGTAAATTCGCTCCAATAAAATTTTATAGACTTACACAGTTGGAGCTTATAAATAGCCACCGCTTAACTTAACCCGATCAACAAAACTTCATTACCAACTCATACGCAACGCAGCGCGATGTTATCGGATTAACCGTTAACACCGCGACCAAGTAGTTTAACCCTCGCTAAAACTTTAACAAGGGAAAAATATGGGGCCGATACTAATGAAGTCCAATAATTGCGAGCTTAGCGCGGCACGCGTGCTATTACCTCAGAAACTGCTCACCTCAATCATTTTAATGCCCATTTAATTATTATTCATTGCGGAGAGCGCACCCCGCTCGCGTCTAGAGGCTCGCCGATACCGCCCGTATTTGCAATCATTACACCGCAAAAAGCACTGGCTTGATTAACGAACGAATACAAAAGGTATTAGGCTGATCAATGTATTTACAGAGCCGTTTTAGTTTTAATTAAACTACAGTCGCCCGTTAAGCTGGACCGCGCAGTAAAATCGACTGCTGTCCGAGCGGTAATAAGCCCGCGCGCGAATTTACTCCGCGCGTGGACCGTAAATGAGAATCGCCAATAAATCGGGCATTATAATAAACATTAACGTTATTGTTTCCCACTAAACGGCCTGTACCACCCACCCCTCCGCCCTTCACCCCCGCCCGCGCCTCAGGTGATGCCGCAACAATCTGCTTGGAATTTCAACGACTTCAATTATTGAGTGCCTACGAAAACCGAACCCTTTGGGCTCCTCAAGGGGCTGGACTGTCCATTTCGCCGACGATAATGCCGCATGGCACGCAGGGAGGATATACATTGAATAAGCCATTATATCCGCTTCCCTTTTGTGTTTTTTCAACCAAGACTTAAAAGGAATTTAATTTAAAACTTAGGTAGAGTGGCCGGATTTCGGCACGGATCATTAAAATAATTAAATCTAAAACAGATATTTTCCTAATTTGCCGAAATATAAATCCGAAACTTAAATGCTTAATGTAAGTAGGAGGGGTATTAATTTCAGCATTTAAATGAAAAACTAATAATTCCATATTTGATTGATTTTCATCAAAATTTTCCCACACGATATTTAAAGGCCGGAAGATGCAATAGAATTCACAATTCACACTATTGTCTGGCACAATGATTTAATACATGCATGCAAATTATACAAATGTAAGCAGTATTCCCGCTTAGTAATTACAATGAATCAAGTTGAAATCACGTATCTTCGCGATTTCTAATTCCCCTCAAACACGCGCAATAAATCTGTTCGAACAATACGTTTAAGGTATTAACGGAAGTAAATTAGGACGCTTACACACACACGTCACGTTGTCGCTAATCTCGGTTCTTAGCGCAATCTCTACCCATTCCGGTGAGAAAACAATACAGCCACCTTTCACGAGGAACAAAGAGGAAATAACAAAAGAATGGACTGGACGAATCGGTGCACGGGGCATTATCGGCCCCACGCTGAACATACGTGCCGACCGACCTTTTAAACCACCTTGCAAAGAAAATATCCAGTTCTACGTCTGAAATTCCACAACCAAAGTACCTAATAGTAATGAAGAACACGTTAAACTATAAAGCGCTTATACACACTAGCGCTGTTTGCGAACAAGATTTAGGGCAGAAGAGCTCGCCGCAGTTTTGAATATTTCGAAAGAACTGATAAAAAGCGTCGCGTCGCTTTGACGAATTTTTTGGCAACCTTTATTTTTGATTCAGAGTGTGTACATTGTGACCACTTTGTGTAACTCCAGTTTCAGTCAGGTTTGTGTGTGAAAGGGTTCACAGGTCCAGTTTCACGTTTATACTAAACAGCGAGTTAGCCTCTGGAATTTCACTGGCATTTTTTTTTTGTTTTATGATTGACAGCACACGAGCCGTGTTCGGTCGCGCGTTCTGTGCCCAGCGGGCCGTGATCCACCGCTAAGAGACCTATCTACTGGGTGGTTTGCCCACATTGTCACACGTTGCATAATACAACAGCTCTCTGAATACATTCGTATCACATTACACTCTCGACTTGACCGCCGGACGACTCCCGATCCCTCCTCTCGAAATAGGAAATATCTCTCTTTACTCCGGCCTAATTACAAAAATGAAAGCGTCTCTTTCATTCGCGCTAAATGTAAGAAAAAAACATGTTCATCTCGTTAAAACTTTCGTCTACAAATATAAAATTCAATTTCTGAATGAGCGTAAAAATCTTCCATCTTGTTTTTCGCGTTCATTTTGCATCAACCGACGTAGAATCCTAATTATCTTTCCCAGTTAAGCTTAAGTGAATTATTCCAGCCGCCCACTGTGGTGCACAAACAAAACGGCACCGAGTTCGCAACCTCAGTCGAAAATACTAAAACATTAAAGAGCATTCCGGGCGTACGTACACTGAGAAAAATGACATTTTGGCGTAATCTTAAAATATCGTGATATCGGTGTAAAATAGGTGCGTTGTCATAAGAAAAGGAGATAATAGCTCAATATCATGCCATTTTTAAAACGTGTAAGATGTAATCAAATTATTTGGGTAATTAAGGTAATATTATGATGCTTATCACCTTAAAAACTGGTCACTTAAAATAATATTATTTTCTTCATACAACAACACTCAGTAATCGTAAATAAAACACTTTCTTACAAATTTGAATGATACTCATAATTTAGATTATATTTATAAAATACAATGAAAGTGTCACCGTATTTAATGCAGATTTCATATTTTATATGAAGACGTATCTCTTAAAATATACTGAAGTCACCATATTGTAGGTAATAGGGTAGAATACTATAATACGATTACTGAAAGTCATATTTAAGAGGACCTTCATCAACTTTTGTATGATTCCTACAAATTTACGATGACACTAATCAACTTTCTGAGATTTCCTACTACATTAGTATTTCTTTTAACTTCCCTGAGGCGGGATGGTAAATGAGAATATTATAATCATAGAGATTCTTCCATGCTGGACTGGAAGTGATAGAAAAACATAGAATGTGCCAGCTGCATCTCCTGCCGGGCATGCTGTAAAAATCAGCTAAGGGATTCGAGGGTTTCAGTATTCTAATTTAGGCGATGGGCTGACAACCTGTCACTATAGCAATATACAGATCTATCTGGAATAACCCTCAAAACTTGTCAAACGTGGCGGAACGACCTTTGATTAGGTCGATTACGCTCTGCCTACCCCATTAGGGAAAAAGGCGTGAATATATGTATATGTATGTATGTATGTAGAGATATACAATTTATTTTAAAAAGATTTTGTTGCTTATAGTGTTCATACTTACAATAAAAACATAACAGAATTCTAATTTAAAGTTCTTAGCTCGCAGTGCGCCTATTTGAAAACATAAATCAAAAGAATAATTTCATATCTTACATGAATGGAAATAGCGTGGGATTACTGCTTATTTTTTACTTGAAACTGTAGTGTAGTAGGAGGAATTAATTACAAGGAAAGGAAGGTTAGTGTAGTGAAGCGTTCACACTTTGACGGAAGCAGTAGGCCCAACTGACAGGATATATCTACTCTAATTAGATGATGCGCTATTTATAAATTAAATTCCTACGTCATTAGGTTGATGAATTATGTATATTTGGCCATACTCGAGCTTCTGATTACGCACAAATAATCCGAGAGATGTCGCTGTTAGTATCTGAAACGCGGTATCGTTGTGTTCACGGCGTTATCATAAGTAAGCCGGAGCGGTTGGTATCGGTAACTCTGGTTTCCCTTCAAAACGTATAAAATAATAGGTCATAACCCAAAATAAGAGGAAATAATATTATTTGGTATGACACCACCGAAGATGTGAGGACGTCGTCACTAAATAGTAGGAAAAATAATAGGTCATAACCCAAAATAAGAGGAAATAATAATATTTGGTATGACCCCACCGGAGATGTGATGACGTCGTCACGAAATAGTAAGAAAAATAATAGGTCATAACCCAAAATAAGAGGAAATAATAATATTTGGTATGATACCACAGGAAATGTGATGACGTCGTCACTAAATAGTAGGAAAAATAATAGGTCATACCACGAGATATGAGGAAATGGAACATAAACAGTAGGAACATAATTAAGTAATGCATACTCATCCCACTAAATCCATGATGATATGTCCTCTTAAATGCCGTTATCATCAGCAACAGTATTATCATCCTTATTTTTGGTGATGTCAGTATGCTCCCTACTTTACGTGAATTCATCATGTTTTAAGCTGAATTCACGTCATCTATCATTATCAGTTTTTTCAGTGTATAATATCCGCTAAGTAGGTATGCGCGGCGTATAAGCCTGCTATCTTGTGGAGGTAACCGAGCCACGCTTTAGCCGGCTCTACTTTTAATAACGCCCGCAGAATCGTCTAATTAATCTGATTACTAGATGGACCCGCACGCCAACGCAGCACTCGCCACTAATGCGTGCTTCTGAGCATTAAGGGAACTTATTTGTCCCATGTAGTGCCTCTCGGATTAGACAGGCCGGGCTAGCCGCCCTCCTAGATTAGCAAGAGCCCGAAGACCGACATCACTCTCCTCGAGCACTCGCTCTTTGTACGCAGCCTCCTAATAGAATATAGTCGCTCAATAACGAACCTAATTAATTCTATAATAGACTTCGATACAATTAAAAAGAAATATCTGCTCGCAAAATAAAATTGCTAAAAGTTTTGCAATATTGAGAGTTCTGTAATAAAATTGAGTCCTTTATAAGTGATATTGACTTGTCCTGGAGAAGAAAAAGTATATTTTCAATTTATATTTTCTAAGTTCTTTTATACTTGCCCAGCGGCGCCAAGCACTCGATGTAATGCGATGGAATGCATTCTAATAATACGAGAATATTCCATTGACGTCACGAGGCACTCGGTCACGGTCAGACATCGCAGATTACATTGAATCTAGTCGAGGATATTTAAAATAATTAGATTCACGATAACGAATTTATATGAGGGTAATATTATTCAGGAATACTTAGATGTCACTGGTGCGAAAGGCAAATATCTGGTTAGGGTAAGGTTTGTGTGTGTGTGTGTGGGCCCAGTATAAGTGTAATTAGGCTCGGACCGTCTTCGTCTAGTTCTACGCACACGATGAATGAGATCTGCGACTAATGGAGATCTTATCTCTGCCCCAAGACCGAGTGAGGTGGCCCTTAACTGTATAAACTTTGTTATGTATAATATAGCGGACTTATCTTGGCCAAATAGGACAGCCCAGTGCACGGCATAGAGCAGGGATTTCTGAAGGTGACCCTTGCTTTGCAGAGTCCTTACATTTATTAGCCTTTAGATCCCTTTTAATAGTGTAAGAAAATCTTAGTTAATTCGCATAATTACTGTTTGTATTAGGAAATTAGTTCGTTTGGTCAGCGTGTACTGACTGGAGGCTTCATTAAAGGGATCTCAACTTTGTTCACCATGTATTAATTTCTCGACAATTACCCGCTAATCCGTTTTCTTCTCAAATTAAATATTTAAGGCGGCAATTTGTACCGCTTCCGTTTCACAGCGCGGTACAAAGAAAAGAGGACTATTTGGCGAAAGTAATTTTCAAAATTATATCGTTACTTCGCCTTTGGATCTTGTAATAATTATCTCTGGTCTGCTTTAACAAGCATTTAATTTGAGTAGGAAATTAAGCCCTGTTTTATGTCAAATTGTTCTCTATAAAGAGAGATGCGGCTGTTTATTTTTGATTGAAGTATAAATTAAGTCGGTTATTGACATATTTTAACATAATAATGAGAAAGAATAAACTGGTTTTTTTTTGTGAACTGACTAAAATAATAAGTTTAAAATTAACTTATCTATCAGTAAATATAATACAATGAAAAACAAAATAGGTCACCGATGTAAAGACTTGAGCTGCTTATTCAACCCGAGCTTTGAAAAAAGGAGTCACAGATTTGTTTAAAAGGCAGAGCCTATTGGCGCGACGGGGACGCGAGAGCGCAGCGGAATATAGAAGGAGGCTCGAACGGCGCGAGCAGATAGGCAGCCGAGCAACACGAATGCGACATTTCAATTTCAGGATATATTATTCATGGTAATGCGTTAAAAGCGCCAGCATACTTCGGGCTTGCTCACTACGAGCAGTAGCGAGTAATCGCCGCGCACGTGCGAACACCAAATACATAAGTATATTCAATGTTGTGCTTTAAAATTGTCGTTTCGCGCCATTTGCAGTTGCCGCGCCCGGCCCGATGTGCCTCGCTTATAAAGTAACCCGACAAAATGTGGACCTCGTATTTATTTATCGTGCTCTACACAAAATCGACGCTTTCCCTATCAGTGGAGACAAAATTGCGTTGGGAAAACTCGTGTGCTTTCAAATAAGTCCCGCTGATTTTGCGTTTCGTAATTCACTGCAGCTACGTACGCGATTACAGGTTTCATAGATTCTGTTCAAACAAAATGTATAGAATTCCGAGTTTAAATCTGTTGCAGGGAAATAGAATGAGTTTGCGAAATTGTCATGCGGAATGCCGCAATACTGCACTTGAATTTAAAATGAGATTAACTAAAACTAAATTAAAAATTTACATAATCGTATACCGACAAGTTTAGTTATCAAATTATTTATATTTCGAAGCACATTAACTCAAATTAAATGAGCAAATTTAAAGACTAAAATAAAAAGAGCTTCAGACATTTTAACAGTCCCAATCAAATCACGTATTATAAAAACGATACAGTTTGAATCCGTATAAATGCACATCTCAAGCAAGAAATTTGTCTAAGTTGTGTACAATGTTTTGTCTCCGCATGGGTGCCGATTCGAATCCCCGTTGCTCCATCTATTATTCATCTCCGAAGACACCGAAACGAAATTTGTGAAAGTGCGTTGTGATCCGACCAATCTCGCCATCTTTATTTCATTCGCAATAAATGGATTAGATTTTCGTAAACCTTGTTGCTTATCAGCGTTTTTATTTGCTCCTGACTGTTCCGCGAAGTTTTATTGTCTTACAAAAGACGTCACGGGTGTGCAACGTTGACAGATTGTGATACGGAATCATCCTACGAGAGATTACGGAAGTATTAAAGCAGCTTATAAAGGAGATAGGTACTTGTATTAAACTGCGAATTTACTGCTTTTAAAATGGCCCTTTAGCCTAATAAAACCAAAAACCCAGCCTGGTGTCCTATACGTTGCGAGTTTGTTCCTAATTCAACACAAAAATAAATTAGTTTAGTTTATTTTCAAAATAAATAAGAAGTACTATATAGGATCCAAAATCTTTTACCATGTGACTAATAACTAAAACATTAACTACATGAACAAAACAAAAACCTTTGCTAACTTATCATCATGTATCATAAAGACCACACGTTCGTAGGCTTTTAGCTACGAGCTACGAACGTAGGCTACGAAGGTCTACGCAGCTACATTTATCACTATTATCTACGCAATAACTACGTATTTAAAGGCTAATAAAGCTAATAATAAAGTACACTACATTTATAATCAAAAACCAGTTTGAATCACACAAAAAGTATTTTAATTTTACGAGATAGGCCTCTAGAGAGCCGTTAATCTGCGTAATGCGGCGTTGTGGATAAACACCAGTTTAAATTGCCTTTCATTTCTATTCAAAACTTGCTATAAATAAACACTAAAGATAAATATTTAGTACTGAAATGTGTTAGGAATAAAATATTGCTTTATAGAGCCCTAAACATAAATTTATATTTTATTATTTTAGTACTGAAACTTATTTTTTTGTTTATTTAGTAAAATTTAATGCTATCTAAATAAATTCCATTGTACAGTCTAAATCCATGTGCTATTAGTAAATTATAAACAATTTGATTTTGTAGGTACATCCATTAATAAGGTATTCATAGAACTTTGCTGTTCACAAGCCAATATGCAAAAAAACTACATTTACAAAAATCACGTTTTATACACATCTCCTTTCCTATGATTTCAGTTCCAAATACACTTATTCGATAAAATCAATCCGCCGGAAAGGACAAGCTAGAGAAAACATTGGGGCATCACGTACAAAAGGTCCGGCCATAGTTTTCATACATATTGGATAGTAGATGGGTAGCGTTACTGATCAAAGACGGCGTTTCGGTGGATTTGCTCCCGAAATTTCTAAACGTACGAATCCAGGATCAGCCTTGAAGCTTTCGGTGATAATAATGGAAGTAGGGTTTGGGTTATTGAAAATTCGGCCTTCGCAGCGTTTTAGATAATTTTGATCCTATAAATATTACGTATAGGTCGTCCTACATTCAGCTTTGTTCTTGAAGCTTACAATATATTTAATTCAAACATTTAGCCTTTTTACATGTTTATTTCAACTTCAAGATATTTTAGTTTTTTTTTTGTTAAATGCGGCTGAATATTCACTATATCTATTACCTAATAATAATAAATATTCATCTACTTACGAAATTCCTAACCCAACATACCTTTTCTTTACCGCACGCTCCACCTAACTCGAAAACACGCACCAATTTCATTTTCTATTCGGCCCGCTCACCGCCAATGATCATCAATAACGATTTGGCATCAGTTAATATGCTGAAGGCAAAGATTCGGCGATCCCTCAACCTCTGTTGTTTGCGAGAGCGTGCGTGCGCATGCGGCGGCCAGTGATGGATGGCCGGCTATACATCACGACACATGAACCCCCCGCGCGGCCTCATCTCGCGAATATTAATCAAGTTTATTCGCAAGACCTCTTCATTTTATTCTTCAAGTGTGAATTGGGAGTGACTATTGAAACACACGCGTAAGGTTAAAATGGTTGCTACCAGTTGGGACCAATTGGGATAAGAACGTGTTTGTTTTCCTATCTAAACAGGAAATCTAAAGAGATCTAGAATTTATGCAACTATGAGGCAAAGTTAAACAATGATCAAAGTAATGCTCGTATGAGTTGTAACAAAAATCATGAAGTTACGTCACTTTCTATTTATTTTACTATACCATATTATTTTATACCTTGTCTCTTACTTAAAAGAGAAAATGCGGAAACGAGACGCTTCGCAGAATACAAAAAGTTTTATTGAAGCTGTTGCATAGGCTTACAAGTTATGCGTGAATATAAGAAGGTCGTAAAAGGGCGTTAACTTAAAAACCTTTTTTTTAAGTCCGCAAAAAGGGGAAATTCGCTGAAGCTCACCTGTGCCCCGGTCCCGTACCATCGTTTTATCGGTACCCTGAGACATAAATTTCAAGTAAAAGTAATCGTTGAAACTTTCCCTCAGGCAACGGAGGGCCAGCCTGGAATTTGTGCCGAATTACCTGCCACTGGTTTTAAGACTTGTAATTTATCAGTGGGAGCTCTCGCGACTCGATAGCCGCTGGGCCGGCATCGGCTAGCCGCCCAGAAAATAGCTCGCACTTATCTTTATTTCACGAGGTTCAAGGCTTACGTGAAAAACACTCCTGATTCAGTCAAAATATATGAAATTTTCCAATACTGTTATTATTGCTGTAACTAATTTTCTGTAATCACACCGATAACGTCCATTAAAGTAGAAAATGGTAATGACAACAGCAATGGCGGTTTAATTTATTTTTCCATGTAAATATAATAAAAGCAAATGTTAAAGGAACAAGCCGCCATAACCTTTCGCGTGATTCGATGGGTATCTCAGAAATGTATTTCGGTATCTCAGAAAAAGGCGGGTTTTGATTGACGCCGGCAATCGGCTTAATGTAACCCCGACGCAAGTTTTGCGCGGCACACCAACGAGTGGTTAAATTCAGAGGTCGACGCAAAGCGACACAATCTCTCACACGTCACAACGAACGAGGTTTCCATATAATTCATTTCCCTATTCATATTTGTCTTAGTACGCTGATTCCTGGCTGCGCCACGCCAGCGAAATCCAAAAAGGCTAAAGAAGGATGTAAAATGACATTGATATTTTACGGCTGGAGTGTTATTGAAAAAGTTTTGCGAAAATATATATCCCTCTCACTTTACCATTCATACAAATTGAATCGAGCCCCTATTCTTAGGCTATAGTATGCTAGACGTATGTTTTATATTCGTCGTTCAAGATTACGTGACTGGAAATAGTAAAATCGGATGATGATGTTGATAATGTAGGTCGTAATGGGCCATTGTCAATAAAACCTTATAGGTAAGCGATGGATTAAAAAGAATTGGGTCAGGGCAAGGCCCATTGCCTTATGAAAATAACGGTAGACCGTCCCATCTACTGAGCTGGCGGAAGCACCACTTTATCTGTCTATCAATCAAGTAGAAATGCCTACCTACTTAACTGCCTCCACGGTCAAGCGGTCTGAGCCACAGGCTCTCGATCCGGAGGTCCCGCGTGCGATTTCCAGGGGGACACAAATTTGATATTTGATAGTGGTCGTTACACAAAACCATGTCAGAGGCCTATTAACTGTGCAATTTAGTATCAAGGCGGTTTAAAAACTCTGATACCAGGGTTCATCGGGTCTATTGACTCGAAACTTACACGACAGAAAAAGCCTACCTGACATGAAACTGCGTCACCAAACTTCCCAATAACGTTAACGTTAAATCATTTCAGCGTGAAATTGTGCCAATTGAATTTATTGAATAAAAGATAAGCAGTAAAACGGCATTTACATAAATCTTCATTTTAAAACTTGAAAAATTATATTGCTAGACTGCTATTTGGATGGAATAGTTTTATTTTTATGCGCTCTTCTAATTGATTTCCATTGATGCAGTAAAATTGCAACTAAGTTTAAGACTGTACCTCAATAATAATATTCACTTTAATTTTAAAGTTCTTTCGATATCAAAAAATTTTGATGGTAGCTATTTACAGCTGACTTTGGCGTTAAAAGCAAAGTTAGGTACATGCACTCAGTCTAAGACTGAAGCTGCTTCAAAACATCTTCAAACCATCAATGTACCTATTACATTTCAACTCGGCTACATAGGTCACTTTTCGTGCCAAATGAATAATTATTGAAATTTCAATTCTTATTTTGAGTCTCATTATAAAGTTTGAAAAGGGTCTTGCTTTTTGTATAATTAAAGAGCTTTCCATTTTGTGACGATAAACTTTAGATCTGGGGAATAATTGAAATATTATAGACCAAATCGTCGTGTTACGGATGACAAAAGCCGTCTTCAGGGTTGGTTTACATTCTAAGCTATTTCGAATTTAAATGTTTACCTTAGCTAGATAATTTATTTCTATCTTGAAATTCTGGTAAAATTTAAATACTTGGTCAATTTAAGCATCCTAGATACAACTAAATATAGAAATCATAAACACCTAGTAGAATATCGCATATTTGGAATCAAGATAAGTCACGACACTTAAAAAATAATAATTTTCCACTTAAAAAATAATAATTTTCCCCCGAGAATGAAAATAATCTTTTGCAAATTCAATTATCCGTTGAATGCGTAGTTGGTAGTAGGTCGCAGGCATGTATCGTGCGCGGGTCATTTGCGTCCCTCGTTACCAGCAGCAGGCGGCCACCGGCCAGCGCAACTGCCTCTTCATTTTCACAACCGTTTTACACAAAACAGTAAAACAACACGCTTTTTATGCCAACGACCAACGCACCGCTGCATTCGACAAAATACCAACCCAATTTCAGTAATGCCTTATAACGTAAAAAGCGTAATAACCCAAAATGTAACAAACACCCCACGAATCAATAACGGAACTTTTACCCCGAAACTTACTAGCCGCACTGACCGGCCCAAACTTTCATATGGCGGATAATTTACATAATAGAAGACGGTACGTCTATCCACTATCGGGGTCATCCAAACTTCTCTGGATTAGGGCTTTCACGGGCAAGGCTTATCGGATTTTGAACGAATTTCAGGATGCTCGCGATGGCGGCGTCATTATCGATATCCGATTTATATGCAGATTGGAAATCTGAAGTGGTGCGGCGCGAGCGTTGTGACGTCACGCCCCGCTGCCACAAGATGGGCCCGGCCGCGCCGCGCCACGCCACTACACATAAATAATCCTCCTCGCAGACCGCAACCCCCAACTTTGTCTTATTTCCAGATTATACCATTAATCCTTTAATATTTTCTTCGGAACTTGGATCCTCGTCCAACTTTTGCCCACTCGACCCTAAAACGAAGACAGAATCTCCATTGTGAGGATTTAACAGTTACTCCCGCTTCGTTGCATTTCACAGAGTAATAATAAAATATTAAGTACAATGGATGTCAACTCTATTCATGATAAGTGCCCCAAGATGGAGAGCGTCACTCGCATAATTCTGTAAATGAGATGACGAATGAATTATATTGTTGAGAGGGCTGTTTCATTATTGTTAGCTGGCGTGAAATACTTACACAAAATGTTGAAATTCAAACATCATTTCTTATTAGATAAGACCATCTATCCGAGAAAAAGTTTACCCAGTTCACAAATGTCTAGGTCGCAGGTAAACTTTTCACTTTTCTTAAAACACTTTGGCAACTCGAACATGGGCGCAAACACTATAGATTGCGCTCATTTCCGCCCTGACGACTCAGACTTTGTAAACAATAAGTAATTTGGAAAATGGAGGCGAGCATATGAAAGCTTGGCTTTCTGCTTTTCCCATAGGTAATGACTAGCAACAATATACATGTAAGACTAACGAGTGTAGTTGAGTAGCGCTATTATGTTAGTAGCTAGTGATCGCTTGTACGTCGAATATGGGCCGGATTGCTATTCTTTGCGCTCAAAATAATGTTTTTATTACAACAGGCTCAGAGGGGTTCCGCAGTCAACTAGGAATTTTTATACAGCCTTTATAAATGGGAGGTTTTTTATTTTATTTATGTGTAAAAGAAGTATTTACAGGTAAACTGTCTTTATTACTCTGTCATTGTTTAACAGAGAGAAGGGTGTTTGACATTGCGTGTCGACTCGACGAAACTATATTTGTGAGGACCAGTACTTAGCGACTAATAAAGCATTATCAGAGGCATTGTCCTCGTCCTCGCGTGTGCAGGTGTAGGGACACAAGCACTTGCGAAAATTGAGAACTTTATAAAACCTAAGTTTAATGACGAGAAAGATCACCCCTAAAACGAATATCCTTACAAATCTAGATTTTCGCGTGAACCCTGCACCGAAACACTACTTAAAGTCTAGAGCGTACTTACGTACATACTTACTAGTAAGTAGTTACCGCAGAGCTGTGGTTACTATCTGTACAAAGTCGGGAACACTAACTAGTTGGTGCGAGTATGTTACATGCACTGGAAGCATTTACGGGCTCCAATACCGTTGGACATGGCTAATCAATTAAGCACCTGCACAAGTTTTGGTTGCATTTGAGCGATATATCCTCCGTATAGCGCTTTACTACCGCTCCACTGGATATGTTTATGTAAGGCTCACATTATAGCCAAAGTATGGTGATTTATCCATGGCATTTGCCGAAATGCTGTTCGTTTATAAATTAGGTGACATTTAACACTAAGCTAGTAAAGCACCTAGTTTTAAATTGTTTAGGAATTTGCTTTCCTGTCTAACTAACAGCATTAGCTAGATAGTTTGTCAATCTATCTAGCTTCATTTAGTTTGATGATTTGAAAAGTAGAAAACTGACAAAAGCTTTTGGGACACGCTAAAATATAAAAAAATTATAAAGGCTGGAGCATGACAGATAGATTACAGAACCCTAAAAAGGTCGAACAAACAAAAAAAAACACGCAAGCTGAAATTTAAGGCGGTCCAAAATTTAAGGCAATTTATAAGCTCGCCATCAAAAGCATGTTGTTATCAAACAATTTATTCACGTTTCGACAGTTTCCGGGCGAATTTGAGGAAAAACCGCAACTAAAAAGCCAACACATCATTCATCTTTCAACTCGGCTGTGTCTATTATGAATTGCAGTTTTTTAAAAAGTTGGTAATTAACAACGCAGGCCAGGTCTCGACTTCTGAAGTGCTCAGAAAGTTTGGGGATTGCCCGAATCATCAAAGCGAGGGTTTCCTCGTTTTAATAACGTATTATTATGATATTAAACGAGTAGCTCCTTTTTACTATTTTTAAAGTACAACCATAACGTCGATAAACGTGACCATCATTGTTGTTAGACAAACTATGATATAAAATAGTTTTACTGTATTTGGAAACTTGATCTATACATTTGGGAGCATAATGTATTTTAAGGGCATATTATGTCCTTTAAAAACCTGATATCAGGATTTATCAGGTTATTCGACTAAATAGAAACACGCATGACTCTTAAAGTGTAATCCGATCGGCAGAATTTGCTTCCTAAAACAAATTAAAATAAATAAATATATGTTTTATATTTTCATCCAACAAAGATAGTTAAAAACATTATAAAATCAATTATTATAATAATTATCTTAGAAGTCCTTAGTAGGTAATTTTCAAAGCCCAATTTTCCTTTGATGTAAGAGAAATCTATTGAAGGATTACAATAGGATCTGTCTTTTGAAGTATTTCGATGGTTTCCAAAGATTTCCAATCATTGACTAAGGTCCAAGTAATTAATCCTCGAAGACTCCAACTTTTACAAAGCTTCTACTTTTTAAAGTCTACTATACACTGAACCAAAATTTTAAATGATCAGTCAAGATCAGACCAATTTATTAAAGTTAAACTAGATTAAAATTATGTTTCTATTTCCTTGCTAGTTTAGCATAACATTTGATTTTCTTTTCTTTTTTAATTTTTTGCACACTCATTAGTTTTCATTCAGGCAAGTTTTTTTGTATTCTGTTTTTTTGCACAACAATTTTTCCTAATTTAATGCTTTACATTCCTGATCCCAGGTTTAGCCATATACCTAGGTACCATACCTACACTAAATTCCTATCAATTGCTAAAGTTGGAATGTGGATCGATTCCCCAAATATTACAAATAGGTTAGTGAGTAGGAGAGCCCGCGGGATATCTCCGATCGTCGACATGTCTCTGTCCCGAGCCGACGCCGACGCAGGTTAATAAGTAATGAACCAGATTCGGCCCAGTTTTGTTTGTTAAACTGATTATTCAAATACGGAAAACGTTTTCGGGTTTTCCTAAACTTCTCTCATATTTTATTCACAGATTTTTCACGGTTTGATAAATTCGTAATTGCTGATAAGATTTGAGTTCTGTTTCTTTGATGTTGTATGTTTAACTCTACTAATATTTGATTTGGGCGTACGATTGCTTACTTACATTAGGTAAGTAATTTGAGTATTCCGATTTCGGGACTTTGTTGTTTATACGTTACGTGAGAGCGTAATGTTCGTGTATGAAACTTTTACCGAGCCCTTTTATCGTTTCAAAGTTTCTTTGTCCATATGTAATGTCATTGGATGTTCCAAACAATTTCTATATTCAATCATTGTTGCTCAATAATAATGCTGTTCGTATAGGTATGTTAATATAAAGACGAGTCTCTTCCAAAAACATTTTCTGTGAAAACTAATCCTATCCCGAGATTATTCCTTACGGCTCCCAATCAATTCGCCTATAAAAACAGAGGAGCGAACCGTCGCTAACCTCTTCCGGGTGTTTTCTCTTTCTATCCTCCGAGAATCATTACGAAAATACGACAAAATTGTAGAAGCGTCTCAGGAAGGGGTGTTATTTATGGGGGCAGAGGCCGGAGTGTATCTGAGTGGCTCTATTAGCTCAACTAATATTTTCTTCTTCAAGTTAATTGTTATGTCGCCTTTAAGACCAGGTGGCTTGTCCCATTAGGCCGCGCGGCCGAGTTAATGCGGCCCACGAAACTCGAGAGCCACTGAGGGAACTCCGACCCGTCGTGGAAATATTTAAACAAATTAAAACTTTTTCTTTATGCCATTTCCCGAAGAGTGTTCTTATTCTGATTCGTTTTTATTGAGTTTACCCTCCTCTCCTACTTCAGCATTATCTTGTAAACATTGCAAATGCATTCTTTTAATGTTGTACGAAGTTCTACATTCAAGAACAATGACGTAGAATAATCTATCTGCACAGCGCTCTAGCTCTCCAGTTCTTTGTTTAGAAAATGCGCTGCTTACACTACTCACTCACACTATAGAATCTAGCTTAATTAATGCAAGGCGTACTGGTACTATCTGGTTGAGCTGACAAGCATTGTTCGGGCTGCACTGTTGGTACTTTGACGGACGTGAGCCTAACCATTACTACTACTGGCTGTCCGATTGTTCGAGAACTGCTCAAGTAACCGCTGGCTACTGCGGCTTCTCGACCGAAACTACTGCATAGTTTCTAACTCCTTAACGGCACTAATTGGAAATATGCCTCTTGACAGATGGCTTGTCACCATCTCGATGTAACCCTATTTAACACTCCTATTTTGGGACAATAAAGTAAAGCGTGCAGCCAAGAGTCTCATGGAAAACGAAGTGATAGTGACCCAACAAATATTTACCATTCCATATGAGTAAACACACAGTTATGTTCAGGACCACGTACTGTGTGCGTAGTAGTTTGGTCAAATGCTAACCTTGCCTACAAAGCCAATATTATCTTTATAACCATGACGCAAGGTATGTGTATCGACATTTGTATGTATCCCTTAATCCTTCAAAAGAAAGCGGATCAGCTCAACGGATCCCACGTTAACTTTTGGTGTCGTATTACGTGTTTAGAAATCAATGATCTATGTGGAATATTACGCAAAGTCAAAACGCCATTGGTAGTCGAGTCTGATTGATAAGTTTGCGTTACGCATCTGCGCAAATCTAGCTCAAATAACCAGGTGAACTCATAGCGGAGTGATACTCGAATTTCTTTGTGTCGTTGGGAAGTGCAGTCCGTTACTGTACACAGCTGGTTTGTTTGCCCGCGCCCCACAGCTCCAAGCCTGTACATAGACACTGTATTTACAAATCAATGCGTCACAGGGCGTCTGCGACATACGAATACGAGCCGGCAAAAGCAAGCAAATAGCGATTGATCGGAAATGGTTCGATGCTGCGACACGTCCATTTATTTTATTAACTTCCATACTGCAGATTATTTGTATGGAAATTCACGTAGGTACAGTCAGCCTACGAGTTAGGTGATCAACTTTGAGATTTGAATTCGTGTTTCATTTTTATATGCCGTAATTTTCTGGTAAAGAATTAAAAAATAATACAAAGATTTTGAGATGATCTTTTCATCACTTTTTATTCTTAAGGCTGCTACACATATGCCACCGGCAACCAGCGGCACAAGCCGCAGAAATGAGCAGTCCGCACGAAACTGAACCTTAACTCCAGGCGCTAAGTAGGTAACCTTGAGACTTCTCGCTGCATGCTGCCCGGCGGCACTATTTGTAGCAGGCTTTACTGCGATTAAAGAGAGCTAAAGTCCCCTTTACGATAAACAATGCGATATCAGTTTTTTTGCATGTTTGGTACAGTGGGACACCACAGCTAGGCTCATCCTTTCTTACATAGTATAAAACAGAGTCGCTTCCCGCGGTCTATGTGTATGTATGCTTAGATCCTTAAAACTACGCTACGTATTTTGATGCTGTTTTTTTTTATAAATGGTGATTGTGTGATGTGTGATGTGATGTGATTCATGAGGAAGGTTTTCAACTGACTTTTACCACGGGAAAGTATGTCATTCCCACGGGAAAAGATATTCTTAAGGGCTGGACGAAGTCTGCCGGGTCCGCTAGTAAACAAATAAGACGCATGATTTCAACTCAACGCAATCCACATCTGCGTATAAAGCAAAATAGTCACAAGCAAATAGCTGGTGATTGTTCAGATATTAGCTACTGCTGACAAAATGCTGGGCTGTCATATCGCAATATCGCATGCTACGCCATGATGGTTTGCCGCACTGAATGCAACGCTAGTCATTCATTACTCCGCCATCCGTAGTAAAAGGAACTACTTATATGCTTTGTAATGGTTCCTGGAAGTCCCCTATAATAACGTGGCCTACAGACAGAACATTAGCCTGAAAATAAATGTGTATTATATTTATAAAATACTCGGCTACTCACTTGTGGGTTTGACGGAGGTATAAACCTCGACGTTTCGACCATATACGATAGCTATCAGCAAGAGCACGAAGGTGGCACACCACCGCTGCAGTCGATGATCACACCTGACAATTTGTGGTGTATTATCTGCGTGCTCCTGATGATGGCCATCGCATATGGTCGAAACGTTGAGGTTAATACCTCCGTCAAACCCACAAGCGACTTTCTCTAATCAGTGCCCACAAGTGAGTAGCCGAGTATTTTATGAATATGAATAAAACTTTTTTGTCGTTTAATAATAAAATAAACGTGATTTTTATATTAATTCAGTTACACCGAAATATCACAAAGATAAACCAGGCTCCATGCCCGACAATTTGACATTAAAATCATCTTAAGAAGGATCATCTCTTTTATGACGAAACCGGGTAAAAAATACTTATTCGACAAAATGTCAGCCTAGACGATTCAAATCTGATTAAACGTATTAAATCTCGCCAACAACAAAAGGAAGACCTAAGAAAAATTAAGGGTCGGGTGCCGGGAATACGTACACGTAACAAATTAAGGCGACAGGTATCTCTAGGGAGCGCGGGTGTCTCCCCTTAAATAAAATACTTAATAATAGGGCCGGTAACTTAGTACGGGCGAGGCGACATTAGAGAAAATTGTGCCTTTATTACAATTGCTTAGCTGTTTATTGACGTCACTTTGATAACCTAAAGTTTTATATTTACTGCTTATTTGATTGAAGTAAAGTAGTGTTGTGTTTGGACTCCATCAATACTAGAGTTAGGAAAAACTGGTTTCTATAGTATTTTTGTTCACAGAATTTAAATGTGTCGTTTTAAAGAAAAATATTAATACACCAAATAAGAAACATACTAAACAATCTTATTTCTCAATGAATAAATAGTACTAGGTACTACCTTATCTAGAATATGAGATAGAGTAAGATAGAACTAATCAAACAACTTTTCATATCTGTGAAACTTCTTCAGTGTGAGTGTATCTTTCATTGTACGCGTGCGGAGCCGCTACGGCACGTCCACAACTTTTATTTGTTTATTGTGGTGTTTACGACTCCGAACATTGCCTTATAGCCACCTATCCGCAAGTGAAGTTGAAAAAACCCATATAAAATGTAACGTAAAACGTACACACGACAGGACGCTTCATAGAATATTAATTGGAATTTCAGGACATAAATTCCTAAATGCTTTCATCTGCACGTAAAAACCAAAACGATCCTATAAACTGAATGTGACCCTGCATACCCTTACTTTACTATATTTGGACATAAATAGAGCAAGTCAAATGTTTCTGGCAGACAGTATTTTAAAAGGTACCTTTCACAAGTAGCAATCAATCATAAACTTCAACGCTGAGTTCAACAGTTTAAAATTGACTCTTTAAAATTTCAATCCTCGAAAATCGACCAGCCAGCAGCGATAATCTCCAATAAAAGAAAACTTCTCGAACAATCAACTAAAAACTTGTAATATTCCCGACTTGTCCGAGCTCTAGGATAAAAATTCCGAGCGTAGTACCTACTTTGACCTCGATCAGCTACGTCCACGGCGACGACAATTTTTGTGTTCATTGCGGTTCTTCTACATGGCATCCTTTAATTTTCCGCAGGCTCACAGCAATGGATTGAAGAAATCTGTTACCAAATTCGTCATGTTCTAGCCCATGTGTGCAACGTCAGGTTTCCTATCCCATATGCTACTCGCTTTGTGAAAAATACTAGAAGAGAATTAGTAAAGTTGTTGGCGACGCCACACATTGTCAGAATATTAAACAGCAAATTATAGTACCTAGTTCGATTTTCTAGAATGTTCTTGTTCAAGTTTGACTTGCTAGCTACACATATAGTTCACGCATTCAACTTGGTAACATTTGCGACACAATTTGTGCTAGTAAGAGAGGTTTGACCTTTTCACGCAGCTCCACATTTCTGAGAACACGGCATCGCACATAGCATGTCAATTTGTTCACCGCTACGAGAATATTTACGACATTTTCGTAGGAATAGGCAATAAACAAATAGATTTTCAATTTCGCAACGTGACTTGGAGGGACCTTACTCAACGTGCATCGAGAATTACATAACCGAACGTCAATCCGGAGAAAATTGAAGTTTATGGCAAGGGCCTTGAATAATTTAAGCATATACGTGACATTGCATGCTTCGTATATCTGTTTTTTTTTTCTGAAATATTTACAATCGATTCGGTTCTTTGAGGAACAGACCGATGGATAGACTATTTAAAGCAGAAAGATTTCCAGGTTAACCTAAATTTACACAAATCTAAAGTTACTCTATTGACCTCGAAACCAGTAAACCAGTAAAACCAAAATCAATATTAAACCAAAAAGACACCGCTGAGGCCTGCCGTTGATCATTGCGCGTAACTTCGGTTTCGGGGTAACGTCACCCCAGGGAGTGACCCCAGGGGATGACCTCGCCAGCCACTGTCCTTGTCTGCCTTACCCAATCACAAACATAAATGAAGGTAATGACGCGACGTAAGCCTCACAAATTGTCCGTAACAATACCGCATTAGGTCACATCTATAATTCGTCGAAGGCACATTGTTTTTGGCAGATCTTGAGTGATGTAATTGAACCGGTATAAAATACTCTTTCTTTCATTGCTATTCGATAATCCTATCAAACAATGTTTAGGAATACAATGTTATTTGTATCTTTTAGCGTAGAGCTGAGCGTTATCCAGACGGATTTCTATGCAAAGAGTTGCGTCTGGCTTGTTATCTCCACCGGGTCTGTGTGCGGAGTTAGCCAGCTTGTTACACAAGGCTTGCTCGGCACAGCATGTAGTTTTACTAAGCTTTAGTTGACCGCTACGTTTTGAAAGCGCACTGTCGAAACGCTTGTTTACTCAAATGGTTCGCTCTGTGGATTGTAATCTCGCGTTAATTAGTCCAAGTTTTGAATCACATTTGCTTTAAAAGGTCACACGGGCGTTTAAAGGTCGGTATCCCAAATGGTAACATGCTGGCCATATGTATTTTTTCGTGATCCTATACTATACAGTAGCTGACTCGAAAGCCAATTATAGCGGCACGAAATTAAATCTAATTTTTTATTCACCACAAAAAGAGGGTTGAACACTGGCCAAACAAAAGCAATTCCCACTCAAACAAATCACCACTAAACAAACGTTTCTACAGGTAGGAATAATTCAGCGAAAGGTCACCTGTTACGGGGATCCGACATCGATCATCAGGAGTGCGTTGCGTCGACCTTCCGTGTAATGTCGCCCTGGGGAGCGACCGTCGCAGGCGACGCGCCGCGCCGAGACAAAACCCTCGGGCCTTCCCGCCGCCGCCCCCGCTGTCAAACTGAACCCGCCATTGTATCGAGCACGTTTTTTACCGCCCCACTACACTTACCATACCCTTCCTGATCGTATCTTACATTCATCTGAAAGTAACAAAAAATCATAATTAAGTCGAGTGTGGGTACAGTCGTCATGCTCCGTCGTAATCATGAATATTTACCACGCAATTTCGTTCTATTCGAGATTTATCACTGTTTTGTAAGCTAACGGGGAATTCAAAAATGCTCCTTCGTGGCCAAATTTAGGCGGTCGCGGGTTAGGCGGCGCGGCGGCGCGCGGTGACAGCGCATCTCTCTACTCGCGTGTATTGTTCGTGTCCTAACCGCCGACTTTCCATTTATTTCTCTATGAATACGTTATTACCTGCTCGCCCCCGCTTATCAAAGTTTATTTGCAGCGTGTGGTTTACTCTGTACCGGTGCTTATTCGTTATTACAGCGCCGGAGTGTTTTATTGCCGGGGCGCGGCTCAAATCGCGCACGACGCCCTTGTTTTTCGCTATTTTCCTCGCGATCTTTTCAGTATTTGAAGTTTATTTTATGTCTTTTTTCTTGTTGCAGATCGAGGACGCCATGTTAATGTTCGACAAACAAACCAATAGGCACAGAGGTAAGTGGAAACAACCCAAATTCTCGAACCGTTACTACCAATGTCTCGCTAAAGGGCACTCGGCTAGTTCAACCTGTAATTTCAATAATCACAGCTTAAAATTTGTACGATTGCGTGTTGTGAGGTATTATGCTCGCTTACAAATAATAATTAATTGACCATTACAATCACGTAACTAAATTCAACTGGCAGTCACGTGTATAAATAAAGTAGAGCAGCCTACCTTTTGTTTATAGAAGTTTCGATTGATCAATATTCCGCTTAAGTCTCTATAAAACTTCGCAACCTTTCTCTGTACCTCCTTCGAAAGCAAAGTTACGATTCAGGGTTGAGTACCTACTTCTCTTCCGAATAGCTCATCAATAACCTGTGTATATAGGATAAAAAAGCGAAATAAATTCCAAGGGCAATAACATATATTAGTTGCCAGTAACTCTGCCGGGGAGGGCACGCACGAGCGGTGGCGTGTCACCTTGTTTTCTTCACAAAAACAGCGGAACTTCTAAAGGCTTGCATGTCTGTCACAGGCAAACATATCATTTTTGTGCGCGTCTCGCCTCATTTCACTGGCCGTCTTTGCCACAAAGTCGTTGCTATGGAGAACTAGCAACGGAAAATATAGCTGATCCTCAATGTAGCTCGACCAGTGGAGTCGGATCTGTCAAATTCAATAACTATTCTCCGCTGTCACCGCATGATATAAAGACTGCGGTAGGCAGGGGAGGTCAACTAGCATTGGTAAAAGTTACTGCTCAGACGAAGCGAAGCGAAACGGAGGTTCGAGGTGGCATCGTCACTAAATAGGCTCACCGTTTTCGGTATTGTGCTCCCTCCCTCGTGTTACGACTATACCCTGCTAATAAATAACAAATCGACGCCCGGATAAAATATATATGGTTTCCTCGTAGTGATTTCTCCGTAGGACCTACTAGCTACCACGCTATCGTAGTGAGGGTGAAAGGGATACGGGAAGGGTTCGAGTTTTACTTAGATCGTATTCTTTTTATTCTTAATTTGTTAGAAAATGTTAATATCGACGTTTTATAAAATAACTTTAACCGCCACTATAAGTATCCAGGTTTATAGCATAATCAGTTGCGTTCATTACCTCCGCAACGCGCAAGATTTTAATTAAAATTTACGAAAATCAAGGGCAGCCATCTTTTGTTGCCGACGAAGGATCCCTTGCAGTTACAGCAAATACAATGTTTAATTTGCTTTTGTAATCCCCATTACACAAAAACAGGTTGACCCAAATATTCAGGCTGGGTGAAATATCGTTGCGCCGTCATTTATGCAAGTTCGCAAAAACGAATCCTGTTTCATTTCAAGCCGAGCGAAAAACGGCCTTTTCTTGTTAGCGTAAGACAGAAAATGATTTACGCGTGTTTTTTCGCTTCCAACCTGTGCCCTTTTGCGTGTCATTTGGGTGATATTTGAGATTCCTCACTTTGTACTTAAAAACAAAGAAATATCCTTAAATTAAAAAAAAGTATTAAAGTCACCACATTCATTCCGCCGCACTCGCAATTAGGGATTTCTATTATTTTGTTGGTGTTATTTGATTTATTACAGCACACTCAGACTATAAGATTGGATATAATATTATGAGTAATAGAATAGGAATACCTCCATACTGGACTGGAAGTGATAGAAAAACATAGAATGTGCCAGCTGCATCTCCTCCCGGGCATGCTGTAAAAACCAGCTAAGGGATTCGAGCGTTTCAGTGTATTGCAATTTAGGCGATGGCCTGACAACCCGTCACTATACATAATCATCTGAAATAACCCTAAAAGCTTGTCAGACGTGGCGAAATGACCTTTGGGTTGTATTCGCTCTGCCTACCCCATTAGGGACAAGGGCGTGATTTTATGTTATGTTTATGTGAATAGGAATAGAAAGTCCTTCTACGTAATCCTCTAAGAAACGAGAGCTATCAGTAATAATACTTTAATATATTATTCCTTAGGCCGCCCCTAATACTACAGCAGGGTTATTATCCCCGAAACGTAATCAGTTGGGTTGGGTTATACTGGTAAGAAATGTAAAAATATCCGCTGTTTATTTGTATCAAACTCGGGCTAGAGGCAACCCAAACGCGTATTCAAACTGAATATGAATGCAAACTGCCCGGCGAACGGGCGAAATGGCGAAAATCAAATTAGGTATGGCGTGAATACTTCACGGCGACGTCGGGAAAAAAATTGAAATCAAATATTCATTGACTTTCAACCGGATAAGCCGGCCCACAGCCATTTCAATACATTATTATCTATTTTTCGGCGCTCAAGGCCTGCCAGAGACGGGCCGCGAGACGACAAATTTTCTGGGCACTAGATTTATTAATTCTTACAATACACTTTCTTTTTTTAGAGTTCAGTAGGCAAACTTGCTTTTTTGCTAACAATTTTGGCACAGAAAATTCAAATTTTACTTTACTGATTAGCAATTTTTCCAATTGAAATAACGGTCGCAGATTTTTGCGTTTAAACATTTTAGTGTATAAATCATAAGTTGAATAGGGACTTATTATTAATCGTGATATCTATGTAAAGCTGTTGTGAAACCTGAAAGCAAAAAAAGAACCTTTTAGTCTTTTCAGTACATTAAATATGCGCGAATAATGCGTTTAATAGCACCCTTTACTTTTATTTACGACCTTTGCCGTTGAAAAAAATAATTAACGATGGCCCCTCGTTAAATCCCCATTGTCTTCTTTTCATTAATAACATTAAAAAAGTCCAAACCTGTTTTAAATGTTCCGAATACTTTTTATCTGTCACGTAGTAATCCCGTAGGCCATAGCTACGAGGCCCGTAGCACACCCGTAGCTATACGCGTAGCATGTAATAATAAAGCTAGCGTCACCGATCGTGTTCACGTTCGTTTGGCATTCAAAGTGGCAGCCGAGCTTGAAGCAAATGCCATTATACAAAGGTAAAACGCGACATGTGAGAGACAAAGTTCATAAATATTAAAGAAAAAAAAACTAGCGGAACCAATCTCGGCGGGGGCGGATTCCATTTGGCCGCGCGCATCGCCCGCCTGTGGGACACATTTCTTCATGCGTGCCTTGCTACCCTGAAATTTTCACCTCTCACTTTGCATAAGAGTAGTGTTATCTATATTTCATTCGACGCCGTTCGTGATGTGTAAAGCCTATTGCGTGAATCATAAATGACGATCGTTTTCGTCGCGTTTTATTTCCTTCCAGTGAAATGCGAATATTTTCTAGTTATTTTTAGTCGATATTATCGCAGTTTTTGAATAAATGAAGAAGTAACTTAATTTTTTTTCTATTGACATGATTTTAATTAAAACTTTTCGCAGCCAAGCCGAAATCAAAAATTCATAGTTAATGGAACAGTTTTATTCATATTAGAAGCCTTTAAAACCAACAAAACACATTGATTCAGCTATTTTCGTATACTAAAGCGATCCTAATACAGCCAGGCTTTGGAGTGGAGCACTCAGACTGTGTAAAGTTTGCAATTTTAACTCGAAACCTCAGTTAAACGACTTTGACCTTTATGGCGTAGCAATAAGAGTTCACCTAAGAGTTTTGTAAGTTGGTGTGTTGTGTTCGCGCAGTGCTAAGTGGGAGCACGTGGCGTCTCTCCCGGGAGCAAGGAATACACCGGCTTAGATGCATCTTGCGGGAAACCAACAGCCCCTGTTAATATTACGTGTATTACAATTAATTCACTTTAAAACAATGTTAAGTTGAGAGTAGGTGAATTTTAACAGGGTGATCACTTTGTAGCTGAAGTGGGTAGTCTTGTATCTGTAGTGAGGTTGTTAACTGCGAAGTGAGACTGCGGTAAGACGGTCTATATAATTTCGTTGCTCAGTTCCGGAGTTGCAAATTCTAAAAGGTTTGGTTAGATGTAAAATTGTTTGTAATACAATATTGCTGAACGTTATTACAGTTGAGTTACGGTTAAATTACAAATGCATGCAATTTCGTTCATAAACGTAACTGCTTTTGCTTGTATGCAATAATATTTTGCAAATGTTAAATTTCGACCCGTTCCGATCTTCACGTAAATTCTTAATCCTAACAAAACTTTACCACATTCATTCTCTAAAACTTTACTCTCTAAAGACAGGATCATTAAAGAGCATCCCGCCATAAACAATCACACGAACCAACTGTTTTGGCAAGAGTGCAACCTGGAAATCTGTGTTTATAGTTCAATTTTGGAGCCAGCGAAGTTGTGCGATATCGAACGCGGCTCCCCTGAGGTGTGCGGCTGAAAATGCATCCGGCGTCTCGCTCGGAATACTGTGTGATGCATGAGGCAAAGAGTAAAAGTAGATTTGCTCAGGAGACCGTTCTGTAATCATCAACTTACCGCCACCGCCTTTTTGCTGGGGATTGAATTTGTGCTCCTTTGATAAAGTCTCTTGTCTCTTGAACTATGTGGGTTTGCTCAGGTATTAAGGTAATTTTTACGTTGCCTGTGTTCTTTTAAAAATATATTTTACTGGTTTAAGTGTACGTGACCTACTTTTGAAATGTCTCTTGGCAACACCAAGGTAGATAAAGGTGAAACAAATTTTATGAGAGCAGGTAGTAGACTTTGTATTGAGTTCATCTGCTTGGTAGAGAAATCCAATATATTTTTAAACTTTTTATTTAATATCGATACAAAATTTGAATGAAAATCAGAATAATTTTACGGATATTAAATTTTTATGCAAAGAAAAATTAAGCATTACTAGTACGATCATTCTTCCTCAGACAGAATGAAAGAAAGTATCCAAACGACGTTTAACTATTAATCCTTCATCCCAAGTGCTGTAATATTAAAAGGCAGTAGGGAAAGCCGTGCCGTCGCTGCAATAAGTCCATTTGCGCGTTAGTGGGCGACTCAAACCCCTCAGGAGGATGTGGCCGAGATGCGGATGGAAAATTCTAGAGCGCATTTTCAACACACTTGTTTTTCTACTTTTGTTGATAAATGTGTTTAGATTAATCGAATCGAAGAAGCTTTTATTATTTTGTCGAATCCAAGTAATTATTTTAATTTTCTCTAATTAAGGTAGTTATATTATTCAACAAAAGTAGGGGGACTAAATTTGACAGTATAATTGCAATTTGGCGATGGGCTGATAAGAAAATCCATCACTACATAACATACTTACAATCTTATCTAAAAAGCCTCTTGAAATCCATACAACCAGTGATGAAAATAACTTTAATTACTAGGTATGTGAATAACGCATACCTCGAAATATTTTCTGCCCCGTAGGGGATAAAGTACTATGCGTATGTTAAATAGATGATCAATTATGTAAATAAAAATCTTACTTCGACTCAGAAGAGAAATATCGAACATAAAGCCTAGCAAATGTGTTCCCAAAGACGTATCCTTTACCCTAAACGTATCAGAATAGCCCCGAAACAAGTAGGCACTATTACTTTTTATTGTTCTCTATTATCTCCAGCCATACTTTACGTAATGCAAACGAAATCACGTTTGGTCGAAACACAATACGCTCAATAATTCCATTAGTATTATCGACAATAGCTCTTTAAGAACGGATGCCTATAAATCGAAACCACGAATTGATCGCCAATGGAGCATTAAGGAGCCACTTTCACAATATACATTAGGAGTGTGTTTTAGCAAATCACTTCCTTGCCCCGAAAAGGGAGCGAAAAAATAGTAGAGGAAGTGACACAGTAGAAAGTGTAGGAAGCGATAGAGCAGTTTCTTAACGTAAATAGAGTGGCAGCAATTGAAAAGTCATCCATTCTCATACATTGTTGCTTACGAACAATGGGTCCGGCACTCGTCAAAGGAATAAAGCAATAGTACCGTAATTTCATGTTCAATTGGTTCGCTTCAAAGTGCAACGTATAAAGACTTTATAGACGGTTTCTTTACATGTTTCTGAGTATAAAATAATTTATTCCACATTTTAAAACCTAATTTTTTGTTGTCACATTTTCTGTTTATTAAGATAAAATTTATTTTTAACTTGATCACGTTCCAAGGGACGCAGCGAACGAAAACAGGATAATTAAAGTCGCAGATAATAAGGATTTGTTATTCATGAGAGCAATGACAAATTAACGCTGTTACTCAGCTCTTCACTTTTCTGACGAAGTTTAGCCAAATCGTATACGGGGTTACGCCTGAAATATCCCATTTTCATCTGCCTAAAAGTAATAACTGCTTTTATGGCAGTTTGCGGCATCTTGTTTGCAGATGATTGCCGGCGTGTCACTTAAAGGGTTGCGCAGTTACGTTTACGACATTTTAAAACAATGTTCCCGCGTAAATGACACGCATATCCTTTATTAAGTGGCGACATTAAATTTTACGCACTAAAGTAATTACACACAACTGTCGCAGCAAGTTTCGCTCTAAAGCATAACTATAGTCCCTCTGCCACATTAACACGAACACTTAAGAGGGAGTATTCACGCTTGTTTTGGTTATATTAAAGGATTCCTGGAATAATTATTACAAAGCGACTTACTACGCACCCATTTATTAACCATCTTAATTACGAAGGCCAAGTTAATTACACCGGGTAAAACTTAACGCCTAAAGAGCGCTATCCCCTTAATTTACTGCAAAGTCGGTGTCTCGAAAATCTCTTTATGTCATTCCCTTGTGGGTAAAAGTGGAAGTTGCCCCGCATGATACCTAACGGCACCTTTAATGGTCGCTTCCAAGTTTCATCCTTAATAAAAATATGGAAAAAATCCTCGGCTACTTGGAACAATTACTTTTATTTATGGCCTCTAATAATTTACTGTCACACAGAATAAAGCAGTGTCAAATTTGGGGGATGTAGGTGTTTCCTTAGAGGATTTTTGGTTGCCTATCGTTTAGAAAATTTTGCGCCACGAAAGTGGCATTACGTTAACCTAGAAAGTGTTTGTTTTGTACCTCGAACGTGGTGAATATAATAAAGAATGTAGCGGGGTAAATTTGTATTGGTCCATGGAGAAAGCCGCAAAAGGCTGGAGGGGTTCGCTCGGCGGTGGCGTGACTCAGTCCTATTTGGAACATCGTTACTCAGCGGCGGTCAGAGAGGTAATGAGATGGGCCTCCGCTCTGCCGCCTGCCGCCTGCCCGCTCATTGTTCCAATGTAACGCTAACAGATATTTCAAATCCGAGTAATGTTTGCATTTTGTTTTCCGACAAAAACCATTGTATAATTAATAATGTGACGTACAAAACCATACAAAATAACAGAAAGCTACACAGATGTTTCTGACTGTTAGTATCGCAGAATACTCTGCGGTATAAGTTGAATTTCGAAGTTGGAATTTTGCTGGAGGTATGATTTCCACGCGACTTGGGACCAGGCAATATTGCCACGTATAAATCAGCATTCCATCGTGGCCGCATAATTCGGAAACCTCACCGAGGGGGCGCTTTCAATCGGCTGGGATTCGGTAGGTGTGGTCGGTGGGGCAGCTCGTGACTCGGGCACATGGCCCCGCTGCCCGCCGTCTGCCGCGCGCGTGCAATTGCAATCAGTCTAATATGTTGAACAGTAGGTCCATCTCATTATCATGGGCGACCACAGGTGAATGATGGCTCGACGCGAGAGAGGCCGTTTTGTTTGTGGTCGATTTAACGCCGAGGACAAATTGCGTGTTTGCCGCCGCAGCCGGGAGATCATTCCCGCACTGAGAGGTATAAATCGACTGATTACTTTTGCACAATTTCGAATGTAAAGTGAATTGTTTTATTTCCCGTGCATTGTTTAATTTGCCTCCTGACTGACTGATCGTTCTTTATTTACAATGGGCCCTGAGTTATGATGACTGTTTCATTTACTTTTATCGACGCATATTGATCATGATGGGGCTAATAGGAAAACATTATTTTAATGAAGATAAATATACGGACGTCGTAGTTTTATGGAATAAAATTTATCGAAATTAATTCGCTTTTATTGTCTTAATTGGTGACAGATAAGGATTAATGGATGGCATTTAATCTAATGAATTATGTTTCACGAGGTTTCATGTATAATAATTGTGGTTATTGTAACGTGATTAATGACACAGGTATTTTTTTATTAAATGTGAAACAATTTTCCGAAAATGGGTCTTTTATTCTGAAATATACTTTCAAGCACCCGTGAAATTACCTACTTTTCGTTGGAATCATTTTCTCTTTTCGGCAATATTTTTAAATAGCGTAGTAAAAATGTGGGCACCTAAAATTTACGATACCACCAAAGATAAAAAGAAAAGAAGAACCCTTACAAAGTTCATATTTATTCCTTGTCGAAAACGAACTAACTCTTGTTTTCATCCTCTTAACAAGAAAGTAATCTGTCGACCTCCGTCGCGATAACGGGATTTTTATGTAACAAACTGGAGTCGCGCCTACCCTCACCTAGCCTCCGGCTCTCTCAAGAAATCCCCGCATTGTCAGACTCAACTATACGGATTCGACGTAATATACATTTTCCCGTGTTGAAATTACAGCTGTATTTTGCTCATGCTACATAAAATCGGCATAAAGGCGACGCCCATGAAAACGCCCGGGTGGAAACCTATAGCCTTTATTTAGTTGGCTCCAATGTAACAATCCACTGAAAGTTTTACTGTCGACAGTTCCAGCTCCACCGTTTCATAAGCGAAGTACCCGTAAAGTGTAACAGGGTATAACGCAATGCACCCCGGGCAAGACAAATTTGTCCACCATGCGATACAGTACACGCTCCCAAACAAACTTGCACTATTTCCCAGGTACAACTACAAAATGGAGAGATATTTGCTACAGAACTTTTCTGCTTACAGAATCCGTGTAAAAATAAAACGTCGTCGAGTACTTTCAAAAAAATCCCTCTACTCTTTTCGTTTCCATCTGCATTTAAAACGTTTTCCTTGTCAATTTCTGCAGTTTGATTTTGCCGTAATTTAAAGACGTTTCTGACGGATGAGTGGCGTCGACCCCTTTGTTACTCTGCTCCACTGTAGCTCAGAATAATTCACCTTTAGCTGTGTGTGAGTACCTCCATACTCTACTGACATTGTTGTACTTAACTGGGTAATATTGTTTAACCGCTCGAAAATTATGTACAAGTGTCGCGTATAAGGCGGGCGTGTTCACGTATGGCACTAAATTTTAGTTAAAGTCGCCGCAACAGGTGCGCGGGATGTGCCCGCTAGACTCGTAATTATCATCGCCGGGCTCCACCGCTCCACTTTGACTATTATACCGGCGCTCCTCACTGAAAGTATTGGCAGGGGATTATGCACGCTAGCTTAACGTCTTCTACGTGATGATGATTAAAATTGGAACCGCTCCTATATAAACTTTTCAAACAATTCCTACAAAACAAATTTGTTTTAATACGACTGTCTAATGGGATTGTTTGAATTTCTGAGAAGCGTCTGATAGTAAAACGATAATCCGGCCACATGGCGGAATTGTTCGGCAACACTCGTGAATCATGAATCCAATAACCGCAGAATATTGATGCCGGATTTAAAAGGCACCATTTAAAACGATTTTAATTAACTACTTTCGTACCTTAGGTAGGGGAGTTTCGATATTTAAATATTTAAAATAATTTTATGTGGCATTTAAAGCATATCGGTTGTATTGAGGCGATTACCCACTCCCAATCAGGTCATGCGTGCACACTGAAAATGTTGTGGCGCCGACATCACTACATTTACACATTTTGCTCACTTGTCAATTAAATGTCACACACGATTCGCTGCGAATTTACCCAGTCGGTTGCGAATATCAGCCGTCCAAATGGAAATTTGCATAAAAAACACCTACCTACCTACTCAACTGTAGCGCAACAATAGCGCAGCTGCGTTTCATTTTAGTGTTGGGCTGTTTGGATATCCACGATGGTCATGATTTGAATCGCTTTTTGTTAGGTAGAATTATAGCTCCGTTTTCATAACAGCGCAACAAGCGGAGAGATTTATTCGAGATAGATTTGGAAATGGAGCACGTTGCAAGCAAAATCAATGGGAATACCGGGTATAATAGATTTTGTAAACATTTCCGGCCAATTTGATGTTTTGGAGGGCTCTTTTCAAATACCGAACGTTTGTTAACTTTGGGGTATTTGAAAAATTCGTTGGAAAAATATACAGCTTGCTGTTCGTTTTGCGAGTAGAGGTTGTGCATACTAGTGCTAGTGGCGTGCGTTAGTAAGTTTTGATGGAGCCGTAAGAGGCAGGCTCCATAAATCCGAGGAGGCTAAAGCACGCAACGAATGTGTGCGGAGAGCAGATTTATACGTTTGTTTTGCGCCACGTCCACTCGCACTCGCATCCACTGGCAAAAATATTGCTGACTACGGAAAACCAGCCACTACCACACTCCATAAACATGCAAATCTTATTTTCAAAAAGTATTCTCAGGAGAGATTACGAGGTATTACACAATTAATAAACAAAGTTTGATTAGCCCTCCGAACGCAACACTTTGTGAAAAAGGCCCTTAGAGTATTTTAAAATCACAGCGTCGGCGAGATTGTGATGTATCAATCGGGAATTAATTTAAACTTTGCTGGCCAAAGCGAGCAGTGTACGGCCCAAGGGAACAAACGGGCATCAAATCGAATAGAAGGTTATAATTGACTCGTATCACGGGAACAACAACCGAAACGCCTCAAAAAACCCGTTCAAATATGAGCCTTAAAACCGCAGGCCAACCCGCAATTTCGGTTGTAACATTCCCCCGTCTGGATTTCATTTTCGTTCGAACGCAACTAAGCTGGTGTCGTGGTGAGTCTAACACTCACTTAGTAGGTGCTTCACAAAAGTAATTTGCGTAGCTCGTGGCCGATCATTTAGATCTTGCTGCTTTACATATTTAATTAACATTGTCTAATATGATTATAGGTCCTTACTAGCAACCTTTTCACCAATCTGCTCACCAGATCGAATTTATTCGGGTCTGTTTCAAGAGTGGTCGATTCCATTCGCCATTTTGATCTACTGATTCAATGTTTCTCCGGAACACAATATGTTCCATGAATCGCAATACCACTACCAGATTTCACGGTGTTCTATTTACTGCCCTGCGTTTTATAGTAATGGTGGATCGGTTCAGCTGCTATTAAGTGAGGAATACACCAATCAACAAAAAAATTACCCAAACATTCGTAACTGAAATTTTAAAATAAATGACGTCTTTTTATTTTTTAACGCTTACTATTGTTGAAGTTTCGAATACAAAACACATTGAAAAGGTACATTTTGGAAATGTAGGTAGGTACAAACACTGCGTGAAAATCGGAACGCTGGATCGGATCAGTGGGTAAAATAGTCCTTTATTTAACGTGTGCGAAAAACGCAGTGTTGTCAACAAGTACTTAGTACCTAAGTGGATACATTGGCAATGCAATGAGAAGTAACTCGTATGTAAGCGATAACAGTATTGTAAATTGAACCCCTTTCAGCGTGTTATTGTAACTGGGACACGTCTGTGTTAATAACCGTTGTCTATTTTCATTTCTATTAACAATAATAATATGTAAACAAATCAGGATTTTGGGCTGTATATCGCTCCTGTCCAGAAATATTTACCTATTAATTATAATTATGGTTAGTCTATTAAATATTAGTTTAGCAACCAGATACTTGCTGTAAAGAAACTAGTTTGTCTTACAATTTAAAGTTCGCACTTTCTATTAGGTACATGTAAGTATTTCCGTAATTGGTTTATATTATGTAGGTCCATTTCAAGACATTTTAAATATTTTTTATCAAAACTACACCAAATATAAATATATATTTTATTAAACTACGAGTGATATTAATATGATAAATTTGAAATATGATGCGTGAGCTTCCCTATTTGTGGCTACTGACAAGTCGCACCTTCACTCGCGCCAGTCTTTACAAAGCGCGAAATTAAAAACGTCAATCAGAGTCAGTAGCTTTCACTGATAAATCGCCGTGCCATTATTCGTGGCTATTAATTGCATTGCCTTAATTGCGTTCATTCGTTCATTCGTTCACCATTCATTGTAAGGAAATTAATGAAGTAACCATTTTGACTCCTTTGTGAGGTTGTTGTACTCTAATGGTTTGAGACCTAAATACCTAAATGGGGATTTTTAATGGAGTTTTTGGAAAAACTTTTAAAAATATTCCAATAAATATAAATAAGTTTATAAAAAGTCTAGAAATAGGTTTAAAAAAACAGCTGTAAGCCAAATAAAGACTACTCGACTCTACAACTCACTCGGTAGAAAAAGAAGAAGAGGCAAAATCGCGTATAGGTACTTAGTTACTTTAACTCTTAAGGTTTGGATCTGCAACTCTTTGTAGCCAGAGCAGACTTGGCCTTTTTTTAACATCCCTTGTTTTGATGAGATATTTTCAATTAAGAAAACAAATAACCAATTTATGTTTGATAAAAGGTTTTTCATCAAAACAAATTCTTCGATGCGTCCCATTACTGAGTATTTGAGTAATAAAAATTAACATTTGCTTTGTAAAATATCCTTGTAATCATTTCTGACAATAGCCTGAGGTTGTTTTCATGTCCGCAAAGGGCCCCAAATAATTTCGGCTTTAATAAAAAAAAAGTGGAAAAAATGTACTTACAAGCCTCCAATTCAGGAAGGGGATGGAATTTAAAACACGGAACAGATGCTCGGATTTATAAAGAAGTCGAAGTATGGTAAACAAATAGATATTGGTTTTTTTTATTTTTAATAATTTTAATTAATTCGGTTCTTGCAATTTCAAGTAAGTGGGAGTTCGGTTGAGTAAAAAAATGACGTGTTTTCACCTTCAGCTAAATGAGTTTCTCCGTAAGAAATTGCCAACATTCTTAAATATATTAATAACTTTTGCTTTATTTAGTTATTTACTACAAATAAAATATATTTTTTTAATTTAACTCGCTCTCATTAGCCGTGGAAGAAGGAAAATGAGCTTTTTAATAATGCCAATAAAATAGTAGATTTTATTACGTGGGAGTAATAGTACATTGTTTAACGAGGTGAGAACATGACTGATTCCCACGAGGGTGTAGTTTGAGGCCCGAAGCGCAGCTGAGGGCCTCAATACACACGAGTTGGGAATCGCATTTTCTTCCGAGTTATACATAGTGCTTTATACTACACCTATGAGGAAAATATAATTAAAAATCCTTGTAAGATAAAGAATGATATCACTTACATGAGAAGATATATTAAGAACATTTGAAGTGTCATCATCCATTCGAACAGAACACAAACAAACAAAACACATTATTAATACAGTTACACACTGTTACACATTACATCGAAAACACTAAACACTTAATTTATATTTAAAGAGTCAAATAAATCAAAGAACAAAAAATAATTCGCGCGGACATGTTGATTTTGCCATATTTTTTACTTAAAAATATAAAAGAGGCAAATGAAGCAAACCACATACTGCCAAAAAATGTAAGTGGCCAGTATCATTTTGTGGGCTTCGAGATACAAACTTTTTGATTTTTGGCATCCGCCTGTTTCTTGTTTTGAATTATGAATTAAAAAAAAAACAAAGGAGGGGAGAAAATACTTTCTCCCCTAGGGGAGAAAGTAAATCCCATATATTTTTCCCGCCCGCATATTCGTTCGTCTGGATTTACGTACTTTCTTCCCTTTTTTCAAGTAAGAACTAATATACTTTCCGAATAGGTGTAGTATAAAATAATATTTTTAAGGCGAGGGCGTTTTTTTGAATCCAGAGCGAAGTGAGGGATTCTAGAGTAGAATCCCGAGCGTAGCGAGGGATTCTAAAGTAGAATCCTGACCGTAGCGAGGGATTCAAAGTACGTCGCCCGAGCCAAAAATATTTTTGCTCCCGAGTGATACACTCTACTTTTCATCCCCCTCTATGAGAAAAAAAGGCGCCTAACTAACACTTGTAAATTTAAATATAATAGAATAAGAATGTTATAGGTAATTTCACTGCTAGAAGACCTCATTTTGAATATTTAATAATTCGTAAAAAGAGTCGAATACACGGGCTCCCTATAAAACCCTGCTGCCCACTCGTGCCGTAGTTCGTGCATTTTCAATTATTTTTATTTTATCAGCCGTCGCGCAGTCTAACCAGCCAGTGTACCATTATTTGAATTCGACATCTAAAAAAAAAAAAAACCTATTTTGTTTTCACTCCGCGCGGTCTGATAAAATAAAAATAATTGAAAATGCACGAACTACGGCACGAGTGGGCAGCAGGGTTTTATAAGGGAGCCCGTGTATTCGACTTCTTTTTACGAATTATTAAATATTCATAACTGATGGGTCTTCTAGCAAAGAGTAGAGTAATAGTACCTATGTCGCTTAGAAGCATCAACTTTAGGCGCACTTATATGCGATTAAAGTCGTCGTTTTCGAATAGATGGGATGAAAACACGTTTTCACTCGACATTAATATTACTTCCACGTAAAACTGTAATTAAACGCCCATCTACTTCAAATACTAAAAACTAATGTTAAAATCGATCATAGTTTTTACCTTAAGAATGTAGGAGTCTGTTAAGTGGCCGACAGTTCACGACCTAAAGTAGCTATTTCCGTAACAGCTTCTAAAAGTCATCAGTTTAAAATCGGATCGTGCTCCTCACGAACAGGAACTGTGCGAGTGGCTCATGCCATGCCATGCCATTAAACATTAAGAGCGTTTGCACCGTGACAGTAGCGCCACTTTTAAAAAAACTCGGTAAATACGCATTTGCTCAAAATTCTGTTCTTAAGCTGGGTTTCTGTTATGCAAGTACTTATACGCAAGTTTGACGTCATACTGGCGTGTAGTGTCATCATCTTATAACTATAGCACTTGCAGCTTACATGCACGTTTGCTTTGCGCAAGTTACATGTAACTTACAACTGGTAAGCAACTTGCAATAGAAACCCGGCTTTAGACCCACGATCTTAACTTAACAGCGAGCTTGATGTCATTTCAGTACAAAACGGCCTGTCAAATCCATAATCTTAATATTGCTCTTAATCTTGAGATAGCTTCAAAATTACGAGAGTCAGTTAGAAATCGTTCCAATATATTTTATAATAGAAATAGTACAACGAAGTTTTGTATGTGTCTGGCATACTTAGGTATCGCATTTTCTTCTAAATCTGTCCATATTTTTATAAATAAATTACGATACTTACTGCAGGGCACTATTTGCTCTGACATTAACTAATTATTATTCATTTATAAGTGTTGAAACTTTTTCTAGTGAAGAACAGATTTATTTATTTTAATAGGAACCTACTTATTTGGCAAGAAGTAAAATTATTTTGCGTAGTGGCGCCACTATCGCGGTGTAAACGCTCTTTAACGTCTTAGAGATAACACCAGCTTTTTCTGTACTACTAGGTACGAGATTTTTATGGTTGTTTTATTGACTCGCAAGTCTCGCAACTGATCGGCGCCGGCCTCCATTTACTTACTTTACAAACACCTATTACTAGTTTGATTGTTTATAGGTGAAATGAATCTGTTCCAGCGATAAAACTTTTGAAGTATTTTTTAGCAGTTTATTTTAATAAAAAATTTACACATTCAAAATGAATAAAATAGCAAAACTATAGAGTACCATGAACCATTTATTCAGCTTTTCAGCTTAAAGCTTTTAGCTACAAAAAGTTATACCTGTCATCTAACTTGTTGGAGCCTACAAAAAGCAAATGTTTATCTTACCTGACCAAAATTCCAGATTAAGCCCTTTCAACTTTACGTAACAAAAATGTGGTTGTTTGTGTCAATAGGGAGTCAAGTCGTCATTGTGTTACATATTTCCACGGATCCCATTCTTCGGGCAAAAGTGGTCGCAGTATAACAACCAACACAAAAGGCAAAATAATGAATAGTCCAGAAAAACGGAGCGCCTCTCGTTATGAGCTACATGCATAAATGATAAAAAATACTTCAAAAGTTTTATCGCTGGAACAGATTCATTTCACCTATAAACAATCAAACTAGTAATAGGTGTTTGTAAAGTAAGTAAATGGAGGCCGGCGCCGATCAGTTGCGAGACTTGCGAGTCAATAAAACAACCATAAAAATCTCGTATTCATTCTGCTTTCTAAGCAATAAAACGAACAGGTACGACGGCCATATGACGTACGCGCCGCTCATATTAAATTAGACCGCCCCTGGTCATCCACTTTATTTTTATTTGAATCCCATGAAAATATGAAACGTGTCTGGTCGTTCGCGTTTGGGTGTACGACTCGTCACCTTTTTATTCGCGAGTCAATGTTTATGAATTTGCCAATAAACACACTCGAGTCCCTGTCACCTCGCAATTTTGCCACGAAATTCGCGAAAAATGTTTCTCATTTTGTGTGCGAGTGAACGATAACGGTTACTGTTATCGCTAATTATCCGGAGTGGTTATTTGGCTCGAATAAAAAGTAATCCGATAGTAATTTGGATAAAAGAGTCTCTTTTTACGAGGTCTCAGGGTCTTGATTGGTGTGGGTATCGTCGTCTTTAGGGGGGGCTATCATGCAAGGAACACATAAACGCGACTGTGGGGTGTGTTGTTATCAGTGCAGTGCTTCGAGACAATGTTACTACTCAGCACAAAGTAAAAAGTAAAGATTAACCACTCAATATACTAATAATTTCTTAGAATTACGAAATATAAATTAGATAATTATCTGGGAATTAATGACGAGCGTTAATAATTTAAATGAGATTATGAATTTATTAATCAAGAACAATTTTTCGTTGGCAAGTCCTCATTAAGCTGATCCAGCGTTGGTGCTTCATCACTCAGTCAAATTGCGTTTCGCTTAATTTTCTTTGCCGGCAGGTGTGTTCGACAGAGCAATTATTTACACCGACAGGCGTGACGTCACGCCCCCGCGCCCCTGTCTCACCCACAACGTTTCCTAAGAGAGCGAAACTTGGTATCGTTGTCTAGATAGTTTCAAACTGTAAGTTATTCCCTTTTAAGTTTTCCTATTTCGTTTTCTTCGCGAACGCCTATCGTAACTTTCTGGATTGCGCGTCCATCATCGCGTTTCATTGAGCCATAGTTCTCGACGGCAATAAACAGCAAAAATAAGATTCGACATTCTTGAACAGAACTTTTAGACGTTTGAGATTTCTTTGTAAACTATAACGAACACTGCTGCTGAGTTTTAGACGTATTGTGTTGAATCTCATCAGAGAACGGTTGTATAGGCTTAATTGTGAATAACAGCCCTTGTGCTTACCCAACATTAGAGCTAAGGTCGCTTAAATACTTACTGAATGTCAGATCCATTTGTTCCCCTCATGTTTAGAAATGTCACTGCGGCAGATACGCCTATGGTTTAGTGTCTCTAATGTGACAGTGACATATAGGATTAAATTAGAATGTCATGCTGACTACTACCCAAAATGAATTTGCACTCAGATTGAGTAGCTTCTATTGTTTAAGACAAAATAAATAGCCAGTGTCATAAGATACCGTTTATCCAATTATCAGCCAATGTCTACAGATATCTTTTATATATTTGTAGTGACTTATTTTGACGTACCGTCTACTAACAAAACAAAAAATTTCCTTTCTGGAACAATGGTCAGTAGAACCTCTTCTTACCCAGCTACCTTGGCAGGCTTTGGCATTTACACAGGTGGCGACTTGACATTTAGCTGAACACATTTTGGTAAAGGGATATAATAGAAATCAATAACACTAAATAACCTTTTACGTGGCCACTAAAAAAGTGATCGTTCATTCGTTCATTCACTCGGTCACGCGAACGGAAAAGTTTCACGTGCGATGACTGTTGCTTATCGAGAAAATGCTTACACACAACGCTATGGTTGCCTAGCAACAACAACCATAAAAATTAACAAATAAGTTTGAATTTTCTTTATTATTCTACCTACATATGATATGAAAAAAACTTATATCTACTAGAAGCAAGACTAGAAGTAAACCAAAGAATTCTTAAGTAACGGGAATTAACTTGAAATTATATTCTTTTTAAATCAAAATATGATGCAAATGTTAATAAGAATATAAATAAATGTAAAATTCAAAATAGCGTCAACTAAATTAAAATAAATAGACACAAATTAAATTCAAAACTACATACAATACAAACACTAACGTAGACTGTAGAGACTTACATATTTTAATTAATTACATCCAAACTTTATTCAACATAAACTAACACTTACAACTGCTCCGTATCAAAAGTAATAATTAAATAATAATAATAATTACCAAAAAGTTGCTTCCTAAAGTACAGTTCATAACTTCGCTCGCGTTGTACTGGCTTCGGTCAGAAAGTAAATAAGCCGGGGAGCCGTATTTTGAGAGGTCAGCCCTTATTTGCTTTTAGACAGACAAAAGGTGAAATTTCGAATTAACGTAGCATAATATCACTACATCCGACCCCTAAAACAACTTTTTGTTAGTTTCGCGTAGCGAATGCGAGTAGTGTGACTATTTGAAATATAATAGATACTTCAAAATATTATTACAAAACATCTGTAGTTTACTTTTATTTTATCGCATTATTATTGTGCCTCTTTTGCTACAATGTTTGCTACGCCGTAGAGCGTCTGGTACTACGAAATGCTACAACGCAAAATGTAGAGCACCATTCTCAAATAAGTCCGTCCGTAGTTCGTCAAACTTCAATCCTGTTATCTGCTGGTGTCCTAAAAATGTAAATCCATTAAAACGTGTTCAGAATTCCGTATTTCATCTTTGCTCCTTTTATTCGTACCTCGGAGCAACGTTTGCAAACTCCACTCATCCGTGCACAGAAAAAAAGCAATTCTAATTCATAGATGGGGCAGTACATAAATATCGTTTGCATCCGACCACATCGATAACTGAGCACCGGCGTAGTTTAAAGCCTCGAACGAAACCGTTTTATAATAAATTCTCTTGCTCGTACCCTGTGGGATTAATCGCCTTACTTTTCTCTCTCGGCTGTAATCCTCACAGGGGATTGTGTGGCTAGGATCTGTGTTAGAACCTGTAATGTTGGTTCTCGTCGGTTACTCGTTTTGTCATTGTGAGTTTTATGTTTCCGTTTTTACATTTATGATAATAAAAGTTCACGACGAATTGAGAACCGCCTCCTTTTGTTTTGAAGTCGGTTAAAAAAGTGCTCTGCTTACCTAACCTACGTAATGTTGTTAAAAAATATATTGTCTTTATTTCTTTTGTTTAGTTGTAAAGAAAAAATAGCGACCATATATGAAAGGATTTACCAAGTGTGAACGACAAAATTAAATTGTAATTTCACATTCTGTCGAACGCGTAGCGCAGCAATTTTATTACCACTATTATTTCGCACTCCATTTTAGACGCTGACCCAAATTTTCGTCTTACGAAAAACTTTTATGCGGGAGTTTCCGGACCAACATTTTACACAAAGAGACATCAGGGAATTAGAAGTTTATCGCTATTTGAAATCACGGGAAATAATGCAAGTGGTAGGAGCTCAGGTTGCAGACACGAACGATGGGATGGTTGCGGAGTGTACTCTCAGGATTTACTGCATCACTAGTTGCGCTTAGATAACTATCGCTAGTAACGCTTTAACTTATGAAATGGTCCACGATAATCCTTTCCACATCTTTGTTGACTGGAAACGAATGATTTCACTCGTTTCATTTTATAAATCGAATAGTTTTGAAGGAGCAGCTAAGTTTGTGTTTTTAGTTAATGGCTCCTCCGAACGACGTCTTTGTTAAGATAAAAATCTTTATATTTCATCCAGCTCTATGAGGGTATAAAAACGGAGCTGTATTTCGTTATCACTTTTCAGATTTCGCTCTCAGAAAAAGAACGTTTTATTTAACATAGTAAATTTGAAACCAAGTTGTCGGCTGGCGGCGAGATTGTTTTATGGAACTAGGCGGAGAGGGCACCTGATGGGTTTACTGGTGGCAACAGGGTTTAGTTTCTGTCACAATCGGCCACCACTGCCGCTGCAGAATTAACCGCGCGCTCGGACGCTCCAAATGTCACTCTTATTATCATCTGACACTTCGGGATTACCTAGGATAAATTGTTTTAACGTTTTCGAAGCGGCTAGTCCACTGGACGCGGACGTTTGTTATATTTTCAAATTAAAACTCGACTCCATTTCATCTTCTCTTTCGGACTTGATTTTTTGAAGCAAAACCGGTTTACTTATTTAATCCACCCATAGGAGTCGAGTCAAAGTCAATTTGTCTGGCGTTTGATTGGCTGCAACAATCACTTACGTGTGACAGTGTTAACTTTGACGTACGAATGGAGTTGCACGGGAAGCCTGGCGCTGCACGTCTGCTAATGCCATTTTCCGTTTGGCTAATATGTTTAGCATGCGCTATTACCAATCTAGCGTCGTGTCTGGCCGCCGTGCGCCTCTGCACAATCAATTTGTTTCATGTTCGGACGTTTTGATTCTCCGAATTTCGCAGCGACACGACCGGAGCTCGTTGTGGCGTGTCTTCATTTGCAAGTTTATGATGTTCGTTTTGTTTGCAAGGATGTGTATTGACGTTTACCTCTCGCCCGGTACTTGTCTCGTCAACTGACAAATCAGAATTTGCTTCGGAAGCTTCGCTTCGCTGAGCAGGGATGAACGAGTTCCATTTGCTAAGCGAAGCACGACGGATTTTCCATCTACTAATTGTTATCGATACAAAATCGCTATATGTAAATGACGGGTCGGGCTCCCAGCAAAGCCCAAGGCCCTTAGGTCTCGGGAAGGGTAGCTCGAGTTCATTTGACATTCGGATCACGAGTGGCTCGAACGATGTCCCATCTCGGCTCGCTCGCACCGATTGCATTAATTTTACCATTTCATAAACGATTTAATAGACAATCTTCACTTTCCACAATTTGTGCATTACTGAAAATATTTTTCGCACAGTGTCGTCACTGGTAATTTTCATTTTTGTAACGGTTTCTTCTAAAATAAATATTGACAGTAAATTATCAAGTAGGTACCTGAGTTTGTTCTCTCAATATACCAGAGTAATTTAACTTACTAATTCCAGCGTTGAAAACGTTTAATTTATTCATTAAAGTTGAAGTTTTTCCCGATAAGCCTCGCTATATGCGAAGAAATCGCGGAATAAAAATGTGGTTTGTCATTTCGCGGCGTCCGCCTCTGATATATCCTCAGGAGTATTCAAATCAATCTTTGAACATTTTCAATTTATTTCAGTGTCCTTATCTCTGACAGCGTCGGCACTGAATTAATCTGAGCGGACTCCCCCCTCTCTGCCCCGCGCCGGCGCCCCCTCTCACCGGAAATTAAACGAATTAACGCCATCCAAATGTACATTTTTCACTTTGGGACTCTCGCATCCTATCGATGAATCTCCAGTCTTTTTCATCGAAAAGCGATCGCCAGATCTGTGCGTTTATCTGTCTTCACTTAGATTGAACAATTGATACGTCAGTGATGTTCGCAGAATTGTAAATTGAATTCGCAGTATTGATTCGTCTCCGCTCCATTTATTTGGAACGCGATTTGATTAAACGTAGAGTTACCGTTATATCTCAACTAGGCGTGATTTGAATTATAATTTAGGTAAGCAATTAATGATACAGTCGGAATCTCTACCATTTTCTGTCGTACATTAAAGCTAGTCTATTCCTTTAGGTGTATCTAAGGCCATGAAAGTGCGGTGAATCTCCAAATCTAGGCGGGCCCGTCGTGCAGTCCGTGGTGTAATGGGTTGTAAGGCCGCGTGCACACCTGCCCAACCGTACGATACCCGCTAATTAATTCACCGACGGCCATTACGACGAATACGATACCCACGATTATTGCGTTCTACTCCAAAACTGTTGCTTGTTCGTGGAGAGTTATTTCTCTTTTAGCGGCGCCCGAGGAATGGGTAACTTGAGTGATCCCTCTCATTTTACTTCCGTAGATTGCTCTCCATTACTGGTTTAAAAAGTTATGATGGAGAAAATGGAATTGTGTCAATTTATTTTTGTAGAAATATACACATTACGCATACTTACGCTATATATCTATTATGTATTTATTTTAAGTTAGTACAAAATAGTACAAAATATTATAGTTATATAAAAGTATAAAATATGACAAACTTGCACAGTCGTATCCAACCTATTTGAGATATCTGTCACATTTGAAGTGACGTAAACTTTTATTCAGTCTTTGACACTGTGCCTACCCCAAACAGGGTAATTTTATGTACACACTTTTACATTTTGTTGATCACTTCAGTTTACCTACAAATGAATAGAGTAGTACTTAGTTGTTTACTCCATATGAAATATGTGAACATAATTTAAACAGAAAGCTTTAACGCTCATCCTCTTAACGAGGTCGCATCCAATAAATCGCTTATAACTACGTAGATTTTGATTAATAAAACTAATTATGTTTATCGCTTGCAAATTTTAAATTTACACCCTTATTACTTTGTTATGTTTGAAATGAATTTATTAATCGGCACTGCATTCAGTAGATGAATCGATTGTGTTGAAATTAAATGAAATTTATAAACTTTGTTGCTATATTAGTGTAGATTGAAAAGAAGGTCTGAAAATTTAACCTTGCTGTGTCGTTTGTCTAAGTTAAGACATGTAAGAGTGTTTTAGAGGTGGTTAGAAGTTGTGTTCTGCACCGCAGACGGCTTGTAGCGTGTAGCTGCGAGAGCTGAGTCGTAAAACACTGTAACTGTTATCGCTACGTCGGCGAGTACGCAGCTGCCCGCTAACTAACCGTGATTACCCCGCCGTTTCTCTGCACCCCGTGTATCATTTTTTTTTTTCAAGCCTCTCCAGACGACCGGCTCACCGTCTCCTTGAAATTGCGATACTTAGCATTAAATTGTGAGGCTCTTAAAAGGCATTCCGGGCGGATTACGCGCGGGGTCCGGGGTAACTTTCATTGCGGCCGTCTAGATTGCGCTGAGCTGTTTTGTAAATACCTTAAAGGTATCGGTGGACATAAACTGGCCCCGAATCCGCGTTGACGTAAATGAGCGGTCCCTTTCGTTATCTCGGAGACGTACGGTTATTTTCGAGGAACCCATGCTTAGCCATTACCTCGAGATTTTTTCATCGCTTTAATTTTTGCAATCTTTTTGAAAATCAGTTCTTTAAATGGGGTATCCAGTTTCATATTCGACAACATAATGCCCTCTCATCAAGTAAATTATGACTTTAATCTCATAGAAAGTTCCGCGGGAGTTTACCGACTTTACTTTTAAACTTCTCCCTCTCCAGCATTCAGCGCTCAGTGATTTATGAAAACTAGAAAATTCTGAAGTGTATAAAGTATTTTTCATTGCTTCAACTTACTTTGTTGTCATGTTTAAATTCGTTTCAATACGTAAATTTTGCGCTTTACATATGCAGTACCGACTGAATAAATATTGCGTAGAAATTTTTATTTGCCAAAACATTTGCAGTTTTCATTCCATTCACTGGCTTTATACGCAGCGTTGTAATGTTTTGAAAATCCATAAACGTAAAAACATGGGTCTGTATATAAACTAGCTGGGAAAACGCTTCATGAATTCCGTAGATTGCTCATAGTCACAATATTTTGCTATAACAGAATTCATTGCACGTCGCTCCCCACAACTCAACTGTATTTCGAAGTAGCAGAAAGGCGATCGAACATTAATATCGGCCTATTCATTTCGTACGAGGCACTTTAGACTTATTTACTCCCCCTTAATACTGTCTATTTGGGAAGATAAAAGAAGTTAATTTTATAAATGGGCCATTCCCGTATACGTAGGTAAGATTGCGTTGGCGGTTATCTGGGTCCAATCGGGCAAAGACAGATAGCGCGGCCGACACGCGACCGGCGATTGATTAGTTGGGCCCGCACTGCCCTGACGGGTTAATAAAGCCTCTTGCTGCTCGCTGATTGCCTGGTAAGCTACCCATTCTGTTTTCCGCCCAAATTCCATGAATCGATTACTTGTGCAATCTATCATATTGCAGAGAAACGGCTTTGTACGAAGTTCTAGTTAGTTACACCCGCTTCCCTACCACGGGTAGATTGGACAAGTTAATATGCGCTGTTATTTCAACGCTTATAAAAGGTTCGCAGAATTTTGTATACAATGTTGAGAGTTGAACGGATGTTTTATTCAAAGTTATACTTTGTATGGATTCGCCCTCGTTGTTTTTAAATATTCCGAGTTATTTGTTTTCTAAAATAAAATATTCGTTTTTATTTTGACATCGACGCCCTCGCGCCACACTGCGACAACCCTTGTCATTTCCCATAGGCGCCGGGTTCTACACCTGCGGATTGCCGCAGGGTAGGTACCTGTGTCTAAAATCCGTCGCTTGTAAATACGTTATAGCATGAGATACCTATCATATTATTATTGTTTCTTTTCAAAGATTAGTGTTTATTTAATGTGTTCTAAAATAGGTATCTAGGTCAAGCTGACCTTCCGTCTAGTGTCCCTAACATTTGGCTTAAACGCTCTCCGCCCGACTTACGAAACTCAAACTCCATTCCTCCTCAAAACCCAAAAATGAACAAAACGAGTCAACTCCGATAAACATCATTGTATACGTATACCAAACAAGCATCCGTTTCAGATTAACAATCAACTTTCACGGTTCGCATATTTATAGGGATTAGAGTGCGGGAACAACGTTTCTGTTTTAGCGTACCAAACTTTATTCCAGCTGTGGTGTAAATTAATCAAAGTATTTTGTGTAGTGTGTAGCGATTATAAACCGGGAGGGGGACAGGGAGGCGGCGGCGCGTCCGGCACAAGTTTGGGCAACAATTCCAACCCGCGGATCGGATTAGGCGGTAGGACTGCTAGCGGTCACTACCAGGTCTCGTGAACACGGTATACGTTTCACAAAGTTCTTCGCGCCGACGGAATTAGAAAGTCACTCGCCAACACAAATCTGGATTTACTCGCTCTCTGGAAATGACATTTTTAAACTCCCATCTCAGAGTCCGTCGGATCGGGGATGTGCGACCTCTGCGCGGTCCTACAGCGAAAGGGCTTCGCGCGTTGTTTTGGGATTATACAACAAAAATGTACGTTAAAACAACCCTTTTTTGTGCCCGAGCCGATGTGACGTGGAGTTTCTTCCGCTCGCTGCCGACCTTGCCAGCGACGCGGGCTCACAGCCTAATTGTTTGACGAAAATAAATGATTCTCAAAATAAAAATAAACGAGAGTTTCGCGTTTCGTATTAATTTTTAAAATAAAAGTAACCTTACCTTTTTGTAAAACGGCACCACTGTAATGAGTTCACCATTCCAAGCCCAAAAATACAAAACACCTACCATTTGCGTTCCCTATTAGCATATTTACATTAAATCCCTGAGTAATGCGTAACTAACATTCACCTAAGCAGATTATACCTACTTGTATCGTAAAATTCTCGTTTTCATCCCAGTTTAATGTTCAAAATGTTTGTAGTTGAAATTGTATTACAGAAAATAATGGTTAGTATCGTGTTGTCATTAGGACTCATGAGGGGTAATAATGGCGCCGAAATAAAAATGTTAAACGGCTCTTAATAGAGCAATAACTTAGTCACGGCAGCAGACAGTGGACAAAAAATAATAATTGCTGTATATGTGTAAACATTGGGTTTATTGTAGAGTGAGATTGCAGACACGCACGGCAGGCTAACCACGCGCGCGTATATGGGTCAGAACCCTCATTTTACGATTAATATTTGCGTTTGTGACTAAGCATTTTGCTTGCCGGTGCTGGTCAGCCGCAGACCTCAAAGTTAACTTCGTTAATCCATACAAAATCCTGAATCATATTAGGAATTTTTTTGCAAACTCATTTGAAGCTGCTACCGAAAAATTTATTGAATCATTCAGAGATTTATACGCAATTAATTATTCTTGCAGACAGAGTAAGTATAGGTTCTTACTAAAAGTACCTAGACACTTTCGACTTTGCTAATTAAAAAAGTAAAAAACATAGGTTAAACCAAATAACAGTAATGGTTTTTAAAATACTTTAACACAAGGTTTAATAACCGGAAACGCGCTGTGATTGTGCGTCGAAATTTAAGGAATGCATTATGTAGCTGATATAACTATAAAAGACGTCATAACCAGTTATGACGTCTTTTTTGTTAAAGAGACGCATTTTTGTAATTCAAATAAATAAATAATAGGCAAAACAAATGGTGTAATAGGGAGCCTCCTGTGCAGGAGGTCATGGTTTGAATCCCACCACGTACCAATGTGTTTTTTGGTTCACGAATTTCATATTTACGCATTTTGTCGCTTTTACGGTAAAAGAAAACATCGTTAGGAAACATGTACATACCTACGAATAAATTCAAAGATTGTGTGTGAATTCAACCAATCCGTTCTGGGCTAACGTGCCTAAGGCCCGATCGCCCCATTCCAGGGTAGGCTCGTGCCCCTCGGTGAGGACGTATAAGAACTGATGATGATGATAATGATGATGATGTTGTTCACCTGAAGAATGAATTCCGTCAGTTTTTGGAAACCTGTTCCTCTTCTTTATAAGTAAGAACGAAACAAAATTTTAACAAAACGAGTATTAACAAAATTTAAAACAACGAAAATAAGGTAAAACGCAATGCAATGTTTATCCAAGTGGTCTGCGTCAAGTTAACAGCAACCTTGTAGAGTCACGCGAGGTTAATCTGTCTTCATTTCCTATCTATCAGAATGGCGGGCTCGACCGCGGAACGGGCGGTGTAAAGCATTACTTGCTATCAGGCGACTCTGCTCGTGAAAAATGATTTTCCACCACACCTTGCCGCAGTCTTTCCACCATCTTTCACTACCCGCCTGTATTTTGAAGCTTATCTATTGTTTCCTTTAATAGCTCGCGTGCCTGCGTTACGTGTAATCTGTCTACTGTATTTACGAACTTTTCTCTTTGATTTCAGGTACGTATCGTGAGAGATAACGCTTTGAAGGTAAAATAGGTTAATGGTCTACCTTTTAGTTCAATAGGCCAGGCCCCCAGATAAGAAAATCGCAAATCGCTCCGCATATACTTACGAGTAAGTAGCTTATTACTTATGGAAATTCGTGTTTTGATAATTCAAGTAATCTTTCCCCAACTTCTTCAGGTGAATGTTTCGCGCTAAAATGTTTTAATTCTAAACATTTATGTTTTTGAAAGCGCCGTTCCTTTTTTCGTGTATGGATGAATGTGTACAATGTAAATGTTGAAAGAATTTTATCCGTTCTTTCACCCTTTGTACGTAGCAATTTGAAAGGAAAATGAAACTCAGCGAATAACATCCTACATGCAAAACAATGGAATAGTTATCTCCCCTGTCTCCAGGCAGGGACGCCGGACGACGTGAATTTTAATTACATTTTTATGATACTAAAGCGCTCGCACTCAAGTATGTATGAAGAGCAATCCCCGCGCTATTCGAACTCAGGCTTCCGGCGTATATAAAAAGAATAACCGCCCCCCGTACAAAAAGCTCGTTGAAGCGGTGCCTCCCGATACAATTCACCTGACACTACGCGGTTTCTGATGTAGTAGATAGACGTCTCTTCTATAAACGCTCTTACAGACTTTCCAATAGCACTTTAAAAATTCACAGAGTACGTTAAAGTGTCTAAATCGGTTTCGATGCCAAGAAGTAATTTAAGTATAGAAAAACGAAACTGCACAAGAAACTTTCGACGTTGTTCAAAGTATCCGAACTCTAATTGAAACCTCTTTTGCGTCATGACAAATATTCTAATATTGATAAAGAGTCTCCAAAGACTGAGCGAAAGACAAACCGAGACTGGAGAAACTAATGTCTCCATGTTTGTCTTCATTCTTGTCGCTATTTGTCCGTCAGAACGTCGTTTACTTTATTCTGTTTGCACGCAGGTTTCAGGGTTCTTGTTTTCCTCAAGACGTCGCATAATCTATCCGCTTGTACCAAAGCTTTGAGCTGATTTATTGTACACATATATTAAACATGAAATTTTATCTAGAGCTCATAAATTTCCTAAAAATTTAAAATTCTGAGCGAAAACGTTGCTTTCAAAGGTACTCGTACTTATCGGGCTCTCAGCATATAATGTCAAGACGATTGAATATGAGATCGGACCATATTTCACTTAGAGATATATGAGATGGCTGTAAAATCCGAGATTCTATGTGCAAGCGGCCATTTATATCTTATTTCGTCCATTTGGGTTTAAGTCCGAAATGTTTTACGCTCACACGAAGAGATCTATTGGCAATGCAAATAAGCGGCATTTTCCAGTAAATCACCGCGCTTTATGTTAGGCGGTGGCAAAATGGGCATTATCCCCGTTTACATAACGCAAAACAACCACATTTCTTGGGCAAGCATTAGTCTTTCTTCGTACGTGATCTATATCATCCCAAACGTACGTGGAGTGGCCACCGCTCTCTGCATAAATCACATCACCGGAACTAAATGCGTTGGAAGAGCGAACCGAAAAACAAATGATTGTAGGCCCCGACGATCGCGAGATACAATAAATAGAAAAAATTAAACGATAAAATGAAAACCGACAGCAACAATGAAACGTGGCTTTCCATAAATAACGTAGCAGGCTTTCGGCACGGATGTGGGTAGATTTTGAGAGTTTATATAGCCGCCGAAGCGTGACCGGTAAACAACGGGAGAAAATTTGAATTATGAGATTTAACACTGAAATCGCTTGCTTCTGTTTTATTGTGAATAGATTTTGGCTTTGGAATTAGGGAGGGCCCACCGCTGGAGGCGGCCGGAGCCAATATATTGACCGGGGAGAATTAGTATGCCAGCCGCGCGCTTGTTTTTGCTCTGTAATTTTTTTGTAAAAAGGGAATAATGATATCATAAGTCAGGGGCGATAAAGTTGAAACTTGGCATTTAATTTAGTCTTATTAACGATGAGATTTTTTAAGAGACATTGCAGTAGTGCTTGCAATATTTTTGCTCTGCCATGGATGAGAAAAACTTTATACTTAGTTGTGACAATTTTACACAAAATATTTTAAAAGGTTGCTTTGACAAAGAACAAGATAAAACAATACGTAAAAAGTCATCATTACCAAGTCTACTTCGTTTACATTATGCATTCGGACGTAGGTACGAAGATTACAATGGCTTTATGAATTTTTAGCACATAATCGGTTTAGCTTGAGTTTCGCAAACAATAACGGTTCAAAGCGTAACTATGTGTGCGAACAAGAACGACTCGTGGCGGACGCTCCTTCATACATAGTTGAGTAGGACACCCTTGGACATTTAAAATTCACCCCGTAATGACGACGAAATGAGCCTGTTGTCCAAACGATCATCACACAACCGTAACACGAAGGTAGCAACAAAACTCCCAACGTGTGTTTAGTGAAAAATCATATCTTTTCGAGCAAAAAGCCTCCATTATATTTCTTGTGGTAACTCTTTATGTGTCCCCGACGGGCAGTAATAATCTGCATTGTCGTTTACATGGACGATATTTTTTCATTTTTCGCAAAAACACTGGTACGAATGGCTCGCCGTCGGCGGGAACGTTTGATACGGCGTGTTATTACAATAATATTTTTTTTGAATGCGCAATATATTTGGGTTACGATGCAACCGTTGCGTTTATGTTGTTCCCGTATTATCTTATCTGATTTATTGTCCATTTAATTCGTCCGGGTATTTAACGGTGTATTTAAAAACAAACAATAAAAGGAGTGGTTCGAGCTCTTAAATGTTATAAAGCCGATAATCCGCGGGTGGAGGCCGACAGCGCTCGAACAAATGAAACAGTGGAATGGAGAGATTAAAAAAAGTTAGGAAACTACATTGGAGCGATTACGTGGGATCGTTTTCATCGTTCATGAGGCAGGCTGCCGGCTGATCGGCGATAGCCACAACACAATATTACCGCCCGTATCCGCCTTATCTTTTGCGCGGTGAGCGCTGCATTTGATCCAATTTGCCAATACAATCGGATCTGGGGTATTGCAATGGCATTATCTCCGCCGACCGAGGCCCGCGCTCTAATGCGATCCGGACTAAGAACTTTCGTTTCTTCTGCCTATTGCCGCTTCTTTCTGTATACGTGTTACAATTCTATTTCACGATAAAGTTTAGTCTTTGGTTGTTACCTAGTAGTCACTAGTCATGCAGTCTCATACATATACCTCTTGTGCCAGTGTCCGTGACTTGAGAAGTGCCACGAGATGCGGTCCGAGTTACTAGACACACAGATGCGAACATCTATATACGTCAGTATAGGTCAACGAAGACCTGTAGTTTGTAGCTTGTCTGTGATGATAGTAATTGGTTCATTGCTCAAAAACCACTATTTATTTAGTATGTACAATAATCAGCATCAATTTTTTTAATTAACAATTAATAGTTTGTTTTAGACTATAGTCTAGATCATCAGTCACGTGACGACAGAGACAAAGTCGATGATGAAGCGAGCTCACCCAGAAGATGACTTTAGAGCATTGAAGAAATATAAGTCTAAAATGGTACTCTAAAATTCAAATTCAATTCTCTTTAAAATAAAACTTGGTGAAAGAAATAGTGGAGTGACGAACACAGCATACACAAAACATTGTTTAAAAAACAAAAATCCCTCAAAGGGCGACTACACGCATAATTTGAAATATAATCGGCGGACCCTCGCGCCGGGGGAAATCCTCCGAGGTGAGAGGGCACTGGACAGTGGAAAATCTTCCCCACTTCCCTCCCTGATAAGATTGTCGAGTGCAACTCCCAAAACACAGAGGGATTGAAAACTTGGAGAAACGAAACCGAACATACTATCCTCGGGGATCAATACATTCGGAAATATAATATCTGGATAGTTCAGGCTTGACTTGAGATCCTTACTTTGGTAACATTTTTTTGTTTTACTATTATTAGTTTAGTATTGCGCGGAGTTTTGATAACAACACGGAATTTCTGGGAAGTTCGTTTGGGAGTCTTTTGTTTCTGGAAGTACGAGTATCATTTTACTAAAAGTAAATAGGCAACTATGTTAATAGTTTTTCGTCTATAACTTTGGTATTTACATTACACAAAATGTCTTTTCCAAGAAATTTTATCGCATGTACAGTGGTCACGCTGTTTTATCTTCTCGGGTTAGATAGAGCGTTACGGGTTATTAAAAACAAATTGTGTTGTCGAGTCTTACAATAATTAAATCAAGTCATTTCAGATAGTAATGTGCAATGTTGTATTAACAGGTTGTCAGCTTATCACTCAAAATACTACAACTAGATTGTTAATTTGAATGGTTAAAATTACAACCACAGTACACAACCATGATGACCCTGACCTCTAGATTTTTTTTTTGCTATCTTTGACAAAATTAGCAGGTGTAGCAAATTTTCTAGTATTATTTTCAAGTTTTTATGTGTATCTTACGAATTTTCACGAATATCACGAACATTAAAAGCATAATTAGTGTAACCTAGGCTCGTATTTATAAAACGATCTCAAGATTGAGAGCAATATTAAGTATGGATTTGACATTTCTGATACGAACTCAAACTCGCTGTCACTCTTGAGAGCTGATTATAAATACGGGCCCTAGACTACTCTCTACTAAACTTACAACCAGCGGGCCGTCAAAGAGGCATAAAACAATTACCTAATTAGATGTTACACGACCTTTATGTCGCTGTTACTGTATACCTCCGAGACGTAAATAAGTGGGTTTGCGAATTTTTCCTGGTAAACTTGAGCGGTTGTTTACATTGAAAGCGGAGTCGTTTGCTTTGGGGGCTAGGGGGTCAGGGGGGGAGGAGGGGGAGAAGGTATCACTAACGCAATTAGCACAGTCGCTCGGTAGTGACTGTAGCGACGACACGTCATTCTCGCCAATAAGTTGGAGGAAAAATTGCTTTCTTTTTCTTCTAAGTTGTTCTTTGGAGGTGTTGTAAAATAATCTTAATTAATAGACGATTTTTGTTTGTTGAATGTAATATTTTGTTACGTCATAATTATTTGATTAAATGGGCCATCTTTTACCAAATTCGTCATAATAGAGTATGACAGTTAAGATTCAGAAATGCATAAAATATTCCTGTCACAAACATATTGGATGATAATGACAGTCATATTTATTTATGAACTATAAACTATTAAACACCAACCAAACGTTGAGGTAACAAAAGGCAAGTTTATTTCTATTCCAGAGAAAGACATTCGATTACATCCTTGAACGTTTCTAATTTCCTGGTCCTCGAATGTGGTTAACGCAATTTCCGAGACTGGATGTGGAGTACCTGGGGACGCCCGGATCGCTCCGGCAGCCATTATCGTAAAATCAAATAAAGACTTTTCCAAAATCATGCGATTGAGATGAAATGTCAACAAAAAACGCCTCTTTGTACAACGCCAAATGTCAACACAATAATTTTATTGTTCCATTTTTGAACAAAAGGGATTTAATCCAATCAATTTATTTTCATTAACTTCTGTTGTTTTAAACAATCAACATGCCCGCAACAACGAAGAAATCGTACAATATCATTTTCCCAACGAGATTTCCGCTTATCGCATAGGGGGAATATATTCATTTTATTAATGCCAAATCGCGAATAACTCGGAAAAGAATAAGTCTCAATACCTACATTCCAACATTCCGAGGCTCCGATATTGACATAGCCGGCAGTAGGAAAAAAAGATAAATATTTGACAGTTCGCAGTAGGGAAATTTTCCTCACTGAATGATTGACAATATATGCCGGGCGCTTTGCCGAGTTTCGTCTCTAAATCTCCAATGTAGTTATCTCATATTGGAAGGAAGTTTTCGATGACGCGCCCATTTTATTTCAATATCTATAAATAATACGTTGTTTTTTCTCATATTTCTTTGTTCCTTCCGATTTCATTTATCCATAGAAAGACGATTAGATTACTCATGCGAGAGTCATGATTTTATAAGTTGCTAGAGATCAATTTCTTGCTGTCACTCGAGTAGTGAAATGAAAGAGAGTTAGATTTGACTTCTGAGTTCAGATAAAATATGTAGGTAAGTAGGTTAGGTACAATAGTTAATTGATGATAAATATATTACAAGTGTTAATTGATTTGATTAGGGCATAAATAGCTGATAAGTACAGACCGTCAAACAAATGGTACCTACGTCTGATTTTTTAACTAAAATAAATTGTTTATCTTGTTACTTTGACTGCCAAAAATAAGTCTTTGGTTTGGATACATATTTTTATTATTGATGTTACAATCGGTAAATAACTGATCCATAGCAATAAAATCCCGTAGACGGGTAGGCGGGGGGCTTGTTATCCCGCCCCACAGCTCCGTGCCTTAACATTTTAATTTTCAAATTCACTCGACTCAATCGACGGCGGCACTCTACGGATTCGTCGCCATTTATCATTAGCTTCATTTATTTTTGCGCCTCGAGAAGATATGATTTATCACGGCGAGGCTAGCGTAGGTTTGTTTTTGCAACGCCCGCGAAGATATTAATCGTTATCGCGCGCGTGCCACCCGTCATTTGTTCTCGTTACACTGGCACCACCCATTAATTATCAATGAACGTCCGGCCGTGATGAAGGTACAGTTATGTCCCCAGCTTTTCCAGGTGACAAGGCTACTCGCTATCAACCCTTTTTAAGCCTTCGCATTTAACGCGGACTGGCTGGTGTCATAAAAGTGTCCGATTTGGGTACCACGTCCCGCGGACGTTATCGTCCCCGATTAAATTGTTCAAAACGCTTCTCTCGTCGTCGTAAAAAATAGAGTTCCCACGTAATGCGTGTAAGGAAAATGTATTCTGGAAGCCGTCTCTTGTTGTTTTTTGTTAATCAGCTGAATACGCGATCGGGTAATACGATCGGCCAAACAATACGATTGCCAAGAGGCACTCAAGTAGTTGTTTTGCTATTAGCTGTACAAACAATTTATTGCTGGAATTCACAAATTAGTTTATTTGATCAGTTTTCAGCAAATACTCTCTTTTCCTAGTAACGACACTGTTATTATGAACTAGATGCAGTAACTTTTCATTTCCCAGAAAAACGAGCTGCACCTCGCAACGTAGGTATAAAATATTACGCAAACGCAATACGAGCAAAATGCTTGCTTTTACCTAGTATTGTTCTGTCCCCCACTGTTTTTGTTTGTGGATGACGCGAGAGCTAGTTTTTAATTCAACCGAAACATTTTCCACGGAAAATGTCTTGTGGTTCCGCGTACGTGATATGTCATCCTATAACAAATGTCTTGTCGGTAAATCGAAGCTCGGCTATGGGTTTTTGCCACAACTCCGTGCTTGTACTCATAAGTCTTTGTACAACACGGACTTTAAAGTTGAAAGTTTGACAACTTCAAAAAGTCGTTCAGAAAGAATTGCATCGTGTCGCTAGATAATGTCAAAAGAATAAAATATAGACGCGCGTTTCTTAACTACAGTTGCACTGGGAATACACAGTTATGATTGCAAATACAAGGTCTTTATTTCATGCCCGTTTCCTATGGAATTTGTTTCTGGTAAACATTATTATGTTTTATAGGATAACATGTATTTGACTTCTATTGACAAAATAACATTAAACCACAATTGTTTTAGTGCCAACGATAAACATTTCAAATTATTTAAATAGCTGAACTTTTATCCAAGCTTCAACTTTCACTTCCACCATAATTATAAATTCCCAAACTTCGCGCCCTTCCCTCACCTGCCCAACCACCTTGCAACAGCTGATCGGCTGAAAATCGCTTCCTAATTTCGCTGGCTGTGGCGCCATCTGGCGGCGGGTGGCGTTGCCGTGACAACTTGATAGATGGCGCTAGGTACCTAACTGATTGATCGCACTGACGGCCGTAGAGGACGGATGGCCGGCCGATCATAGTGTGCATTACAGTTTTGAATTAGATAGAAAATTTAAGTTCCGTGTAAAAAAAAAAGACTAAATCTACCCATGAAACTGAACAACTAATGAACAAATATATTTTCATCAGTAAAAAATTTTCAGTATCGAAAAATAACTAATCTTCGGTAGTCGCTAATCTTAACTAAACAGTTAACTAGAAACGCCTACCTATATACAACTTAACTTCTTATCAAGATTCGCGAAGTAATTGCATCGCCAAACTAACCCAATATCACCTTCAACAACCTAATCTACTTCGCTCTTATAACCATAACTACATCACTTCATATGCTTAAAATTATCACGCACCAGTTCTAAGTGGTCGCGTAAATCACCAACTTAAGACATTAACGTCACCGAATATACTATACTCGATCGACAGAATTGAAATTGGGATAGTCTAATTGAAGATCTCGGGATAGGTCGCCAAGTCACTGACTACGTAACAGGAGATGACTTTGAAACGTTAGGGACAAAATTCAACAACTTAGTTAAATGCTATATTGATCCTTGGTCGCGAAGAGTAAGGAATGGCCTGTGTTTCAATAATTTTTAAATAGTTTTTAACATTGCCTACTTTTAAATCAAATCTTGTCCAAACTCCGTTTGTTAAATTTCTACTTACTCAATGACCACTTTATTCATGTACAGAATATTCCATGATTGTTGCCTTCGAAACTCACCTCACATAAATTTTAACCTTAATTTTATTTTTTTTTACTTGACACAGAGTCCTCCGTGGATAAGTAGTCCATATTTCCCAACGCTAGTGCTACGTGAACGCAATTTTAGCGATTAATGATGCGAACCTAATCCAACTAAGCAGGGAGGGGGGTGGGGGGCACCATGGGACTCATCCGCTCACATCTGTCTTGCTAGATGTTCGCGAAGTTTGGCCAAGATTGTTACAGAACAGGGTCTTTGCGGATTTACTGTCTAGTAATTCTACATGGATGCATATCGTAGAGTAGGTTAAGAACACGTACATGTAAATTTCACTGCTAAAATTGGAGATATCAACAGAAGATATTTATGGGTATATTATTACCCCTATTCAAACATTTTTTGTTGTTAAGAAATAGTCTTTGCTCTACTGTCTATTAGCTGCATAAAAAAATCATCTATACCTGAGTCAATCCTTTCTGGCAGTTGGCATCATAAATCTTTTACTTATATTTATTGTAATTCGGAAGGTAACTCTTCTGTCTGTTAGTTCTGTATGTCTACTAGAGGTACAGAAGTAACAAATGTTAATAAATAAATAAACTTCTAAATAAAAGAAATAAGCAAATGATTCATTACGCCGACTGCCAGGAAAAATTGACTGAGGTATTAGTGGTAAAGTGAAGTGTGTGTCTGGGCACCAAAGTAGCTTAATAAAAAATGTGTCCATAAAAGTAGATCGATTCAGTGTAGAGGGTGTTCTCCACAACTTGACCTCATTTTGAATAGTCATCAAAACTTCTAGATAACATTTGGCAGTAAAACTAAGGATATAGCGCTTCATTAGGCCTATCGTGTTATCTGTGGGCCTAATGTCACGCACCACTTAGAACTTTGATATAAATCTAAGAGACTATGCAAACGACGTTTTTAAAGTGTAGGCACAGTATACTCGCGTTTACATCTATAGCAATTCAAAATTAGAATACTGTTTGTTGTGAGAGCTTAGTATTTCATTGTGAGAGTCATTTACAACTTTAAATACACTTTTTCTCTCATTTTAAGAGATTTCAACGGAGGATGTGGAGTAAACACTCTTATCGTGAAGGTAATATTTTTTAAATGTCGTTGTTATAAATACGAAATAAACGGTACTTATATTTCGACGAAAAAGCCAGCCATCAGCCATCAAAAACTCTTTAAGTACGTTTCAAAGAAATGAGTAATTAAGAAAATTCAAACTTCAAATACTTTTTGGAACGTGGCTGAGAAACCTCAAAATGTCTTAATTTTATTTAATTACCTACTTACCATTTTAAAGGCATCTGCAAAAATTGCAAAGTCGATTTTGCCTGAGAAGTATGGTAAAGGCTTCCACTCCCGCTGTAATCACTATCATAAATTATAATTCAACTTCGGCCTTATCTCATTTTGTGATGATTAGGCGTGTAAACTTTCAGTTTTCTTCGAATTGAGTTCTGGTAAAATTATTCTTATCTTGGGAATATTAATGACAGCGTTCTTACAAATAGATGAATTTAGCAATCGCGATGTCAGAAAAAATAAGCTTAGTAGGTACAAGGTGCTTGTCATTTTAATGTTTTTGAAAGTCAGTAGGACTTTTAAACGCTCAGTTTTTAATATTATATTTATTAGCTTTCTGTCAGCGGTGTCACCCGTTGCTAAAAAAGATTTCCCGTAGGAATGATGGGATTTCCTGTAATAAAGAGTAGCATAAATGTTATTCAAAATAATTGTAGCTTTTTATTAGTGAAAGAATTTTTGAAATCTGTCCAGTAGCTTCGTTACAAAATCGAAAAATTTATTTCCTCAATGCTTCGCGTTGATTATCCATGCCGAAGTTTCGTTCAAGTGTTATATGGTTGTACTCAATCGATATTCAGAGCGTTATCTTCTTTGAAATTTAGTGTAACTTTGATCAACCGGCTCATTAAGTACTTATACTTACGCGTTTCATACTTCGCGCACTTCTTATGATGCTCGAGATTAATCTTCTTTGATAGCTATTTTTAACCTACTCGTTATAATGAAATAATGAAAAAGTTTAGGGTAATAGATTATTAAAATATCTACATTACCTTCTTATTTTTGGTCAGGTTTATGTAGTTAGTAAAATAATAGGTAATATTACCATATTTTTTACATTATATATTATTAAACCAAAAATGTTACGGCAAAAAACAAGCTAAAAAAATATACTCATTCACAATGCTCGCTGTCAATAACATAGTATCACTTACGGATTCCTCCCCTAAGAGGCGCTGCTGGTCATGTTGTTAGCGGGAGCTGGAGAAAATTAAAAAGAAAAAACCACCCATCTAGTTAATATTTCTTTACATTGATAGTTATTACACTAACGGTCTTTTAACGGTTTTTATGACCCCATGATTGAGGAAAGCCCATAATGCTGCAGTGAAATTTCAGTGACTGTTTTAAATAAGTAGTTTGAAAAGAGTCAAAATATTTTTTTATCTAATAACGATTTATTTTTATAGGGTAAGAGATTTGCATGTATACAAAATTTTACATACATCAGTTACCAGTTAAAAGTCACCCTTGTTAAATTCCGCTACCGCTCCGCCAACACCGTAACCTCAGCCTTACCCCAGAAAACGCTAACCGAATTAGAACGCACTTTAAAGCTCGAATTTACCCATGTAAAGATAACATGTAAAGTAGATTACCAAAATGGCGGCGAACAGAACAAAAGTAAATTACCGTTTTCACGTTTGTAACCGTGGGAAAGTTTCAGACAGTGCCAGGTGATACAGCTGGCGTGTATTTGCCTCCTTCTTACGTACTATAATCTTCGTACAAGAAATGCAAACGCTTTTGACAAATAAGACTTTTTTTTGTCATAAATACTTTGGAGAAGATTAAGAGAACAGAGATTGAAAAGAAGTTGTGAATTTTTGAATTATGTAGGAAATAAATATAGGATACAAGCTTTCCTTTCACAGTTTCACCCGCGCCAAATGAGATTTCCCATGAGAATAAGGTGAAAAGTAGCCTGTATTTTTCCAGGTTACCATAGTTATCACAGCTATCACCAAGCCGAATTTCATCAAAGACCTTTTAGCCGTTTAGGCGTGAAAGAACAACAAACAAACACATATATTTAGTGTTTCTTTCGCAATTATTAATATTATTATGGATAGTATGGAAGAGGATGATACAATCGGTAGGTAGGTATACAACTTACTTTGTCAGCATTATGATTTACTACGACGTAGCAATTACTACGGCGTAGGCGGACCGTAGCCATACCAGCCCTGCGCTGCCTACGCAGCAGGTCGTTTTAAACCATCATGGACCTCCCCGTACAGACAAAATTTACTTTGTAAACAATATTATTTTTATTACTTTTAATTAATATAAGGTAGCTGATTAAAAAATATCTTCGACGGACTCGTTTTGTGTTTAGATTTAATTTTGAAACCTAATAACAGTTTCTCATAAAGCGTGGGTGAAACCGCATTGCTTATAGCTAGTATTTCTGTTTGTACATTTTATACCCAGTTAAACTTAACTTTCAAAAACGTAAATTCTATCTTGAAACGTTGAAACCGCGACCGTTAATTAAAGCATCAATTATTCAGACAATTAATCATTAACGAATCATTACCAAGGACCCATAACAAATTTGACGTTAATTAGTTTTTAACTTAAATTCGCGGATTTAACGAGAACGAGTCAGAGTACATCATTAAAAAGAAATATTGCAATATTATGAAATAATAATTATTGTGTATTATTTTTCTTACGTATAATTTTGATAACATTATAATTTATTATAAATTTGACAAGACATCCAATATCTTTTAAGAAATTTAAGACAGAATATTAATATTGCTAGTTTTTTTTTTTTTTTTGAATGACATAAGGGAAAGGTGCTTAAACCAAGAAGGTTAAGAAAAAAAATACTTCAGTTCACATTTTTGTTTAATCCTAGAAAAGTTCTTAATTAATAAATTTATATTTTCCCCGTATTTAAGCATCTCAAGACCTCTAAGTTATTATTTATACTCGTCTACGACTTCTTACTTTAATGGACTCTGGGAATACTTAATAACTTCTTAGCTAGAACTCTTGAAGCAGCCTAATGGGTTACATATAATGTATGTCTTACAGATCAAAGTAAAAATTACTCTTAAAGTAATATTAGTTTAAATAAGGTGATTAAAATAAAATAAATTAATCATTATGATTTCTAAAATTTTTGTAGAAATGGTTTCCTTCTTAGTTCATACCGATAGTTTCTTCTCAGATAATGAGCTTTTTTAAGATAGTCAATATAGAGGTAACATATAATGAAAATGTTCAGTGATGTTTCAGGCTACTCTTTAAAGCCTCTTTTAATATATTTTTTGAACATGCCAGATAGTGTATTTACAAAATCCGTAACTCTAAGCGTCATTCGTTTACTTTGATAAATTTATACGTTAATTCTGTCATATTTATAATTTACTTTATAAAAATGACAAAGTAAATGACAGGACTAACTTAGCGTTACCTAAACCCATTTTTAAAAAGAACACTCTATTATATACCGTAGGCATAAACATACCAACTCTTTGTAAATATAAAAAAAAACGAAATACGGTATAACGTATTAGTCTGCTTTTTCCTGGACTATGTTTAAACCACTCAGTTATTATTTACACTTGTCTGAGGCTTCCTTCAACTTTAATGGAGGTGGCTGCCGTCAGAAACGTCTTTAACGGCTCCGTGTAATGAGACCTAGAGCAGCCTTCACTTATTAATATTTTATATTGCCTTACCTCCACTTTTGCAGTTGCACTTTACGAATTTATGCTGTATTTATTATTTTTAGCTCGGTTATGCTTGTGGTCTAAATATAGTGTATTTCTCGTTGCAAATGTTTTACTTCAAATATTTTTAAATACAAAATTCTTTATTTAGGTAAAACTCAGTGTACTTTCAAGCTAAGGCATGGAGTCTCCCATTAAGCAAATATTTGCCTAAGTATAAAGTAATGGTTAAAAAAATAGATTTTAAGTTATCCCAGACACATTTCTCCTACAACTACCTGTATAGAAGTGCCAGTAATGAATACACAGAATTGAATATCTAGATATTGATTCCCATGCCATCAGTACCAAAGGTAAATTGTACTAATTAAGTACACAGTTTTTAACAGCCTGAAACTTTTAACAAGTGCGTTAAATTCTAGCTTGAACATTATGCTATAACGGCAGAAACATTTTTACTAAAAATAAAATAAATCATATCACCAAGAGCTGAAAAATTGTATTAAAAATGGTAACGTCACAAACTCAAAACATCAAACGCTTTAGATTTATTAACGTTCAACGCGTGGGCAGCGAAAATTTATTGAATGTTGGAGTGAAAAGTTTAAACGCGAAATTTTATAACTGCGCCATCGTTATTTATTTAAACCGCTTATGTGGAGTTAGAAACAAAATAATTATGCGAACTAAGTTTGTATTGTTAAGTATTTTAGAAGCACTGCGTATTAATTATTGCCGCGGAAACAAAAGAGAACTGCTTAAATCGAAATAGCTAATTCGAATTAGCCAGTTAGCAAAGAACATAAATAAGGGCAAGAATTCCGTTCGGATTATAACACTATAATACCGCCGGAGAAGGGTCAAATGCGAGGGAGCTCCCACTAATCCCGGATTCAAACGCAATAGTTCGTGTTCAATTACCGATAAAGCTCTCCAGAATACACCCAAATGAACTAGAGGAACGCTCAAAATGTTAATATTCCCCGCCATCCTCAGCTTCAGATCTTACAACTGTAAGCTTCGTACTAATCTGTGTTTTATATCTCTCTTATGCGTCAGAGAACTAAAGATTTCCCTGTTACCCACCAACTCCTTTACAGACTAGACGGACAAAACATAGTTTAATAAATAGACTGAGTTTAGTACCATTTGTGGTGAAGCGCTAACTAAGTTTGTCAAGACTTTGAATAACGCGGTTTCAGATTACTCGTTGGAGAAACCCTATTCAATTAAATCAATTCCGATAGTGAATAATCTATCAGTCCTCGATCCGACAGCCTGTTTATTCAGCGACAGTTATTCTGCACATCGCAGGCCTTTTCGTTGCGTGAGCAGCGGGTTAAATGAAGCTCCATATCAACAGAGCTCATTAATTAAAACAATTAAACACGACATTGTTAAAGAGATCCCGTTGTGGAACTAGCGGCATTGTTCTCCAAATTTTACACTCACATTAGACGGAAATTTCGTCTCGTGCTGATTTACGATCGGCCCTCGAGGAAGGAGCATCTAACTGCGAGATTATTTATTCGCCGCTTGTCTAAGAGTCGCGTGGGAACGGTGCGGGAGCCGTGCGGGAGCGGTGCGGGCACAGTGCGGAACAACGCCCAGGCGCCGCGATTTGTTTATGCTAAAACAACCTGCAACCGAACTCGAACGCCGCACACTCAAAAATAATTTGCATATTTAAATAAAGAAGCGCGACACCGCAACTTGCGCTAATCCGCCGGCCGCCCATAAACTTGTTAACTCTGATTACCCTAGGTCCGCTGTCATTATTTTTGTAGATAAATCAAGCCGGCTGAGGCGTGTCCCTTATTAATACCTCGGCGCGAGGCGAAAGAGTTAACGGCGTTCCGACACGATTGTTACTAAACCGACGGAATTTTAATTCGTCTCGGAGTTTATTAAGTGCGTAAAGTTTTAGCGGGGCCTCAGCGCGGGCGGTAAATTAAGTGAATTTGCTCGTCGACCGTGGGGTCGCGTCGCTTCCGATCTGATCACCGACATATTAACAACTTTCGTGCCACTCTGCCAAATTGTGTGCCTTAACTTATGGTATGTCCTTTTTGTTTCAGGTAAGCTTCGTTTAATGACACCAGTTAACACACCCATCCCCTAAAAACCCGCACGCGCTACTTTATATTCCGAAATATAGAGGTCCTGCATAAAAAGGTAGGTAGTAAAATGGAGTGAAATGAGTGAGACCCGTAAAACTCTTTTCATACAATATTCAATAGAAAAATATTTTATTATACCCAGATTTCCACAATTTACCGATAAATTTGTGCTATATCTTCGGTTTTATATCCTTATACAGGGCAAATTTGTTTCTTTTTCACGTGATTCAGTTATAAATCTCGCTCTATGTGCACGCTTCTTTACGTTACGAATCTATTTTATGACCACACACGCCGAAGGTTAACCAATAAAACCTTTTAACAGCCGTAACTATTTCGTTATAAGTTCCGAGTACGCAATAAAAACGACGAAACAGAAATAAATCTGGAGGCACAATGCTTGACGAGCGGGGCGAGCGCATTCGCGGGTGAGCTTCACGAGCGGAGCGAGCGGGGCGGGCGGCGAGCGAACCGGCGGCGGCGCCCCGTCCTCGCAAGAAATCAATCACAGGCGAGCGAGCGCTTTAATCGCCCCAATTTAAGTTTTTCCTTTCTTGATAGAACAAATTGATGGAAATAGTTGAACGTTAAATATTGCGATTCGTCGAGCTGGAGTGTACAAACTTCCTCTTACGTGCGTTTACGGCGGGCCAATAAATCTGCGCCGCTTTGTGCCGCGTCTCCCCCGACATCTTCAGCCATAAACGGCACGTGCGCTGCTATCTGTATTTTTGTAACGACCTACAAGTGAAAAAACGTTGTTAACCGTCGCACTGTTCCTGTTCCAGCGGTGTTTCAAAGAGATACAGGTATCGCTGCGGAAGCTGCACAGTCCACACTCGCGGCTGTTCGCGACTGATAGTTTTTATTCAGTTATTCACCCACACCGCTTTATCATCCCTTCGAAAACTCGTCCCTGAATTAGAAATAAGCCGTTATCCGCTTGCTTCTGGCGGAGACAAGCTTCATTCCCTAAACTAACCCAAAGATAAATTATTCCAGCACATTTCTCATCACGATCCATTCTTTTCTCCGACGACAAAGCGTCAGTGAATCCCTGGGACATATGAGCGTGCTTATCCACAAGATAAAATGAAGTCTTGGTATCGCGTAGTCACTAAGCAGAGTCCTTACATACACGTTACTCTGTCGTCGTGTGCTCGGATACGACATCGCGGTATGAATCAGAGCTGATAAGCAGAATGCGCAGATTTGCAGGATCGCGCGACCGCACGCTCTCTGCCAAGTTTCTTGTTCGCCGCCTACACATTTGCATGTTATGGACGCATCCTTACGTTACCATCCTTACATTTAAATATTTTCATGAGTCAAATAAAATAATAAAATTGGTTTTGGGAATATTATTTTCAAACGCAATGTTAGTGTCAAAATGTCGGACTGAGCGCATTGTATCCGGTTATTAGCTTTTAGCAGTGGATTATGAGTATGTGCGCCGGACTAGAAACAGATTAGATTTGGGCGATAAATCAGTGTTTGTAGCGAGCGTAAACAACCGCAGCGCGCGTTCGTCCAATCATTACTCAGACTAGCGGAGTGCAGCAAAAAGCGAACTAATTGCGCTCTTGAAGGACAAGGGGCACTCGGTTCGCTCTGTCGCAAACCTACTTAGTCACGTTTAATAGTTTTTCTGTCTGCGAAGATTTACCCTAATAGCGTATCTCGAGACAGCTATTTTTATTACCTTCCAACTATTCTCAACGCTTTGCTTCCACTATGTTCTCCTTAAATTAAATTTCAACGCTCAATAACGTAAATACTGTTATATTATAATATAAGACATCAGCCTGATAATAAGGAAAATATGATAGAAAGAGCAAAGTGGGGGAGGGTCGCGAAAACAGAAAATATACAAAAAGAAATGTCTCGTGACAGGAACTTTAATATATAAATTCAAGGAAACAAATTTTTTAACTTTTTTTATTTGAAGAAAGTTTGGGTTTTTTATCAGAAGAATTTTAATATTCTTCATGTAACCTGTAAAAGATTTCGTGAGGGTAGACACTTTTTGCAGAAAACTTGTTTGCAAATATTTTTGTTAAAGTTGGTTAATTTCAAAAGATTTTTTTCTGGGGGCAAGCAAGAAGAGGTTTAAGTTTCTTGTTCCCGAGCCGTCTCCGAGCAAGTAAACACCTCACAAGTTGCCCTTTCGTAAGTTCTAAGAAATTGATTTTTAAACTGTGCACAAGTTAAGATGGAAAAAACTACGAAACATGAAGAAACTATTCTAACACAAAGTTGGAAATGAAATTAGTTTTAAGCGACAAGTTCATTCCAGTTTTTACCGGCGAGCCGGGTCTGCAATTGCTGGAGATTCCCGTGAAAAGTTTCTCACTGCAGATTTTGATTACACACGCTCCTTGAGAAACTTCCTGCCGGATAGGAATATTAAATCTTATTTAAGTTAGACATCCGCGGCGGTTCGCGTTGTTATTTCGAATAAGGTGCTTTATAAACTCGGAGTGCAGCCGCTCAACTTGCCCCGGGAACATTTTAACCTTCCTAGCGGATTCGTTGCGCCTTAACGGACTGTTACTTCTTCATATTCTGTCGACAATAATTCAGTCCCCAGTGTGCAGTATCAAGTCTCATTTACTAATGGCCTGATACTTTATTTTAGTTTCCATTGTATTTGAGTCAATCTGAAACGTTGTTACTTCAAAATCTTATGAACTCTCAACATTCATTTCTGATTTTAGGAATACCCTTTTAAGAGGCTCGCTCCGCTCCGTTTAGATGAAATAGAGTACTGTACAATCTTCCGTACAATTTTAAGGAACGCTTAAATTTTAATTGTGTAGTAAAAGTACGGTTATATAATCATTACGGGAACAATACGGCGGGGTAGAGCGGCTTGAGGTGCGGGGTCTGGGGGGAGGGGGGGGGCGCTCGGCAGCCGACTCCGCGTTACATGGTGCATTTGCCTAATTACAGCTCAGTTCACTGGTGTGACAATTCCAGATTACCGAAACGGTTATTTCTGGAGATGTCTATTTTATTCCGCCCGATTATGTCTGACAGAAGCGGAACTCAGACTTCGGCCATTATCTCGACGACCTCTCTGGTTACTTATAAAATACTAAGCTCTACTTGTTCCGTAATACGATCCAGCCGGGAACGAGTCAAAAACCTCATGGAAACTCTCCGAGTCGTAATATAGGAGCCTTCTTCGAGCGTTTCCTTCAAAACCTCTTTAGGGCTCTTACTTACTTATCTCATATTTCTAAAAGTTGTGTTTAACAAGTTATGAAGTTAATATAAGTCAGTCGTACGGCTGGCAGGGAAAAGGAAGTCGAAAAATAGAGTTAGTGCAAGGGGCGGGAGAATCGATGAGTGGCGCCGCGGTGGCGGTGAGGCCTCCCGAGTCCCGGAGTCCCGGCCGACAACGCGACGTGTACTTTCGGAAACATAGTAAACTTCCCTTGACTCCATTGCACTCACCGGCGCTGAGTGACGCGATACTCCTAGACACTTCGACGGCTCAGCCAACATCTCTCTCCCCTACTTATCTCTAACTCCGAGAGACAACTCAAGATATTTATGTCTCTGTAACAATAACATCTTTCGAATAAATCCTCACCTATATTACACGTTCCAACTTTTGGCCGACTCCACTAATCGCATGTCAGAAATTCTCGAGGACTAAATTGTCTTCAGAAGTTTTGAACTCTCTTTACTTACCAACCTACATCGGGGGTATATAACAAAAGAATTCGACTTTCTTTTTCTCTCGAAATGTACTGACTGCTGGAGACGATTAAAGCGATTTTCTCAGAGAGACGAAAGAAAATTAGAATCGAAATACTGTTACAGAGCCACCGTAAACATCGAAAGGAGCCCTATTCCGACGACGTTTTAATTTTATTAAACATCTCCCGGTACCCGAGATAAAATAGATTTCTTTGCTGGCAAGTAAGAATTTCGACTCGTATAATAATTTAGATTACGTAGCAAGCAGTGAGCGTTCATTATCGTTCTTTTGTACCTGATTTCGTCGAGATCTCATTCGGATAGAGCGGCGGTCCGCGGCGCCGGCGTTCTCTCGAAATGGAAAGTGCGAAAATGAAATTATAAAGCCCCGCGATAAAAATAAATTAAATCGGATTTCGCGTTTCCCAGTAGCCAGGGATGAGGCGCATTTTGTAGTCTGCGAATTCCTTTCTCTTTTTAAATATTTGCTTTAACAGTTGATTTGTGGCGTAATGAGAAAATTCTCACTTTCCATTTCTTCGTATTTCTTTTGTTATTGCATAAGTTAAGCACCTGAATCTTTTACCTCCGTTATTAGGTAAGAAGCGGAGTAGTTCGCAAGTCCTTACATCTTTCTTAAGGCCCGCCTACACTGCGGCAAATCGTTCTGCATTCTCACCTGCGATTATTCAAATTAGGGAACGGTACGACAAAGACGAATGGTACTAATATCGTTCGCTTCGCGATTGCCGGCGCGATAGTACGCGCGGTACGTGCCCTACACACGCGCTACAGATCCGGACACGATAACCGCCGATTGATCCGACAGATACGCTTTTTGCGTAAATACCTTACATGAACCACCCCCATGCAACGAACCTTAATAGGTCACTGTATTTCTTAGCTAAAAAAATCTGACATATTTCTTCCATTCGCGCCCCTTAAACCCAGTGATAAAAATGTTACGTTTTCTAAATCTCACTCTACCTTTTATGTCTCTTTTAACAATACAATTTATAAACGCAATATAAAATGTCCCAAAAAACGTGATATCTGTCTGACACAGGTTTTCCATCGTAAATTTTATTCGCCTTCTCCGTGCTTCTTTGTTACTCGGAAGTAAAACAATGTAATTTATATTTTTATTGCTCATTCAATGTCCAGTAAATCGGGTCTGTGATCCCGGGGGTCGTTTTAACCGTACCAACCCTACTTAATAGTCCTCCTCTAGGCGCAAGGGTCAAATCCAGCGACACTAGATACTTTTGTTTAGGTTTCGTATCCCTAATGTATTGTAATCGCGGTCGTAATTGCCGAATTTAAAGCTTTATTACGTGAAATGGTAACGCCGACGTTACTACCCCATTTGAATAAGAAATCGAAGCGTTCTCTTGGGGTTCTACGGTTAAGTTCCTACAATAAGGAAGCACAGAGAAATACAGTTGAAATTTAAGCTCTTCCTTGAAAGTGAAACTAAAACTAAACGGTTGATTAAGTCGTTTAGAAGACGAGTCGCACACCTATAAATCTTTCAGTGTAAGCTTGTTTAAAATCGTGTGGGTTTAAGAGGTGGTGTCGCCGAGACTCGGGACTCGATGTGGGGGATTCTCTCTCACGGAACTACCGCTTAAGGTGTCCGTAACCGACGTACGAGCATAAAAGTGCATTACCAAATTGCAGCACACCGCTTTAGGAAGACTGGTGAGTAATTTTCTAAAAGTGATGTTCCAGTAATTTCGGAGCGGTAACAACATGTGGGCCGTGATGTGACTTTTCAAGCTTCCATCGACGTGGATTTTCTATAATACCACAGCTTCCGAGCGATTTTAAAATCGCTGCCGTAGCTTACAATTTTACTTGGATATTTCCTATGTTGAATGGTTTTGATCCACTAGTTTGAAACATTGAATGCTGTGAATGCAATCGCAACGATTTTGAGCGGCATATAAATAGATATTCCTGGAAAAATTTTAGCACTAATGCTTATGCTTTTGGAATTTTAGATAACTGATATAATTATTTTAGAGCTTTTCGTCGCGTCGCCTCCTGGTGTTAACCTACTGACGCTTAAGTTCATTAAATAATAACAAGACCAGCAACAGGCACCAAGTTTACAAAAACTATTCGAATTGTAGTTACACATTTAGCTTCCGCAACCCTAATTCCAAATTTAGCCGGCGAAGAATACAACCCGGTTGTTGCTAAGAAAGCTCCTCTTTAATCTCGTCACAAAAGCCTCACCTGATTCAGCGACGCCACGAGCCACGAGCACTCTCTGTGGCACAAACGCGGAGGAATGAAGCGGAAGGGTGCCCGGCACTCTGAATTACTTCCTAATGAAAAGAGCGGAGGAGTGAGTAGAAGTGGGGAGGAGTGGGACAGAGACTTCGTCACGCGGCCGCTAACGAACCCGCTACGCCTCTCAACGTACTCGAGTGCTACCAACTCCTCTGGCTTATTAGCGCGACGTGTTGTTCTCAGGTTCTAATAATAACCGCTGAGGTGACAAAACTTTTTTTTTATCCAAACAATGACTAGGCAAGCATAGGCCTGATGGTAAGTTGCTATCGACCGACATCAATAACACTTATCCCGCTAGAGACACGCTAATACTAGTGGGACAACAAAATGAGTTGGATTCTGTAAGATCTAAGGTGGATTGTCTCATAAACCAGTAATGTTGCTGACTCCAACTTTCTTCAGCTTTTCATCACAATTGTCTTTGCTACTTTTACCGCATTTATAGAACAAAATAGAATCTGCATGCAACATAGTTGCATTGAAAATTTCGATTCGAACTCTAAGTTTTCAATTTTATTACTTGCATTGCAATGAAGCTTATTTAGGATGATAAACATTCTGAATCTTGTGAAACCCCTCAGATATCAGAGGTCCGGTCGTTCCGCATTAAGGACTTCAAATCGGGCAGCATTGCTTACCACGCGAATACACCTTTTAATCGTATTTGTGCAATTATTGTCTGCAATAATAATAATTATGGTTTTTTTACACATTAAATATTTTTTTTATCCTACGTAAAGTGATGGAATATAACGCCTGATTATATTAGTTGTATGAAGTGTTTGTAGAGATAGACCACCGTCCACCCGACGTGGCGCTCAGTCGATTGCGATGATTCGAATATCGTTCCAACTGCACAACTTCACAGATCAAACATTTTTATTTGCTGGCCCGTTCAACCGCGCAGCTGGAACTAATGAAGGGAACTTTCGATTAATTTAATACCGGTTTTATTCAAAAGGCTTTTTTCATAGCTCACTTCGCCGCGATCAATATTATGATTCATATTACTTCCGGTTTTTTCTTGTCGAGTGGGTTTCGATGCGATCAACCCGATAAACCCTGGTGTCAGAGTTTATAAACCACCACACGGCTAATAGGCCTCTCACATGGTTTCTGTAATGACCAATATAAAAGACTGTGACCGGGACCGACGGCTTAACGTACCCTCCGAAGCACGTAATCCTTTTTCTTTTCGGTCAATCAGGTGATCCAGCCTGCAATATCCTTACCAAACTGGGGAAAGCTCAAAGTGATATCAACTTTGTATCCCGCCCCTGGGAATCGAACCAAGACCTCCAGATCGAGAGCCCATGGCTCAGACCACTAGACCACGGAGGCAGTTGCGTTTTACTTCCGGTTCATCCCCTACACATAAAATGCTATTTAACGTTGTAACGAATATCAAATGTGCTGATTAATTTTACGCTTTTGCGTCCGCATGATAAATGAGCTTTGTGAAAATTGACCAAAGTTTACATATTCTAAATAATTTAATTAGATTATCCCGATTTATAATAAAATAACCAGTGCAAATTTTAATGCAAATAATTTTATATTTCGTCATTTAATCGTTTAAATATAAAATTTTAATATTTTCCACTATGGCGATTGTGATTATAATCAGACCTCATAGTACTTACTCATTTACTTAGTAAGTAAATAAATACCTTAACCATAATCAGATAGATCGTATACCTTGTTAGTATAAGTTAAACTTATCTCTACTTTACAAGAAGTTTCTTGTGTAATTACTGTCTTGTCTAAATCAACAATTTCCTGTCTAAAAACTAATTTACCTCCACTCCAGCGTTTTATCAAAAACAAACTGCAATTGGGTGTAATTACGCTTTTTTAATTAGCAACTCGACGTAATAGCAGACTGTAAATGCAAGTTAATAAACAGTACTTACAGGAGATAGTTGAAGGTAAAACGAAGTTTAATAAGCAAGAACCGCGTTGGTGTTACTTAAGCTGTGTTTGCATGCACTTGCTTGCATGCACTTGCCTCAAGCAAGGCATGCTACATAGTAACTTCAAGTTTTGTGGTTCTTGCGAGTGTAGCTTATATTGCTATTCTCACTCTCCCTTGCAAATTTCAAAAGTGCTAACTAGACATTTTAACAAAGTTTACCATTTCAGTCGTTTTGTATTTACCTACTTTAGATTTCAGTTAATCTGTGTTCTATTATAATATGGATGTGTCGTTGTTGACTAAAAATAAAATTCAATAAAAAAATAAATGTGGAGCTTACCTCAACATAAATGGTATAGGGTAGATATCTTTCAGCCGGATTTATCCACAAAGTGTTTGTGATTCTTTTACTAGAGTGATCCGCTAAACCACTCTTATGTACTTACCATACCACTACTCAACTTTACTAAATACATAAAACTATTAAACTTAAAAGCAGCATGCTTTTTACTGTCCCGTTGGCATCAGCATTTGGTGTTAAATTTCAGAGTTAACTTAACGAGATAATGTGTACCGGCGTGTTTTAGACGATGTTACCATTATAGAGTACCTGGGTAATCGTTTAGAGCTACATTGTTGGAGATTAAAGCTATAATACCACGTAATAGCCATGTTTGAAATATGTTCTCACTGTAGTGCCTGAAAAAATAAAGCAACTATTAATAGTAGATACAAATATAATATTTGGTTTATGTTCCTTTATAAATAAAAAAATCTTTAATAAAAAAAAATGGTTAGGTGTATATGTTTCGAATTCAGTAGATAAGTGATAGTTTTCACTTTACGTAAACGTAGCTTTTTATCAGGTTTCAGACTTATTGTTTCCAATAAATAACTGAATACAAATACGATATAGATGATATAGGAGCTTACCTTATCTTTAAAAAAGAAGAGGTCAGCAGAATCAGAGTCGATCAAATAAAGAACTCTATCAATTGAAATCTAACTAAACTGGACTCTAGGTAAAGCAAATTAACCGAAGGATAACTGGATTCAACATCTACCCACATTCGTTACTCAAACAAAGGATATCGTAAGAAAATTAAGCCGCGCAATTAATTCATGTAATCGACGCGAGAAATCAAGCTGATAAATCTCATTAAGAACGAGAGAGCTCTTGGAGAAATGAGGATCCATTCCTGCTACCAAATGATTCAATCGCAGATCCTGACATAGAATTAAAATTCAGAGCTTTTGTTTCTGAAGGGTGGGTGGTAGAGAAATGGGTAAAATTACCGAAGTTAGTAATTTCGATCACGATTTGCTCATCAAGTTAGTTTGTTTTGTAGTTATTAGGTAAACTATGAAGGAAAATAGTTTTTTTCATTCTCATATTTTTACCTATTTTTCTAAGTCAAAAAGGTCCAGTTTCTAAGTAAAATTATTGTCCATTGGACTAAAAATAAATTGAATTTTACCGCGGACAGGTTCATATATTTTTTTGTCTTATTAAAACAATCGATAAATTCCCATCACTAGTGGAGTTCCCTTACAGCGACAGATCGATGGAATCTGGCGGAACTCGGCGCGAATCGAACGATCGTTAACGAAACTTAGCTCGCGCAATTACCTACCCGTCTTGGTTTTATTAAATTTAATCAAGAACTTGTGTAATATTACGCAGATTGGCCCAATCGAGCCGTGTACAAGTTTCGATGGCGTTGTAGTTCCAAACTAATTTCGGAAATAAGCGGAGCTATCGCGGTTTCTACCCGATCGCCTTATAAAAAGGGGATCAATGTACTTTTAACGAGATAAGAACTCATGGGGTTGGGAGCATTCTATGGAGGAAATAGTTACAGAGATAACGCGATTCCTTGTCTGCTTTCCACTTCTTTGAACTTTTAATAACTTAACTTTGAAACAATCGCAATAAATGTAACTTATGGGTCAACTACGAAGTCCTTCTAAGTACGGAGCTTCGGATATCTAAACGATAACAATTTTAAAAATCGAATGCGCTGGAGTTGCATATTGCGGTGCATACAATCTTAAGCCGTGTAGTAATAAAATGTTGATCCGTAAGTGGGTTAGCGGGCTCGGCAGGCGGCGGGGTTGCGGGGTTGGGGGGGGCGCGTTATCGGCCGTGATAAGCCGCGCCGGAACCGCCCGCCGGCGGTATCACAGCGCCATTACAGCCTCTAGCTACAGGCACAACATCATTTTGGCCCCGCACTTCACGTTCACACTTGATTTTACACTACAAACGATTTAATGCCTTGTATTTGGTAGAGAGAATTTCGGCTGAAATTTATACAGAACGAAAGGAAAATCAAATACGAATTTCATTTTGGAGGATTGCTTTATTGTTAGGAACTTTAATTTATATTTGGAAGGTAATTCATAGTTACTCATACGAGTGCAATAGTAAAAGAAAACTTGAAAGTTCCCGCGCTCATTTCAAAAATACACTAGTATTTCAAGCTGTATCCGCCGCCCAAACAAAGATTCCGAAACGAACTTCCCCACCATTGTGTAAGGCACCTGAAAACCACGAGCGCAGTTTCGAAACAAGTATTGCACAATTTTAAACAAAGGTATAGACGGGGACAGAGGCATTACCATAAACCGCGGGGCGGTAGAAGCGCGAAATTGCTTTTTTGAACTCACAATGTTACTATTAGGAGTGAAAAAGTTAAAAAGACGGCATGCGGCGGCGAAGGCGTAATCACATTTCTAGTCAAAGTTGGGTTAGTTGATGCAGAATGGAGTCACCGCGATGTTTACACTGCTTGCGTGCAAGCCGGCGAGATTAGGGAGTATTTACGTAACGCGATGCAACTCGCAAACGTGCTTTTTAGCAATTCTACGACACACTACTTAGCAGTAGTTATCAAAACCGCATGCATGAGACCGTCTGCCACTCCGCCACTAAAGCTCCTATTTAGAAACTCCTTTTACTTGCCAAAATTATAATACCGACTTTATATTAAAAGCTAAATGCGAAAGTTTAAAGTTTTTTAAATGCAAGCGAGGGTAGCTCGGCAAACCTGTAAAGTCTTTCAGAAAACTTGAGCACTAAAATCTTACATTGTTACTTTTCTAACTGAACTTTTTAGCGTTCTAACGATGAATTTTTATTGAGTTTTTTGCTCTAGTTTGATTCGAGCTATTAGTTCTCCCTGTCGGTAGTCGGTAGTATCGGGGTGTGCGTGAACATATTTTATCTGTTTCCGTTCTGGACGGTTGTAGCAATTATCAGCGGCGTGTTTCACAGTCATAACACACTGGTGGAAATGTTCTACTCCTTTAGATCGTTGATAAAAAATCCCACCTGTATCATTAATTTGCTGGCACTGTAATTAAAGTTTCAACAAATCACTAAGGCTGACGTATCATCGTTAGCGCAGCGGTAGTCGTAAAATACAGGTTCATACGTAAGTGAATCTGGAGCATACCTATCGATGGTTTCATTTCCGTAAGTAGAGCTGGCTGCATAAAAATCGACTGTTTAATCCCTTTGACATTTTAAGCATAAAAATATAAAACGAACGAACTTCCATCGAACGGACTTCACTAGTCTATTTCTATCACTGCGCACAGTAACGGTTTTAAATGGCTTTAGTTGCACGTGGATTGAGTTTTTGCTGCCAGCAAAAATTACAAACATTTTCACTTTTTTGTTAAAAGTTACATATCCGGTTACAAACGTACAAAAAACAGACGGTAAGTTGCGGGTAGTACGCAAATGATTTTACAGCGTCGGAACACGGTGCGACACACGCGGCGTACATTTTTGTTGCCCCGAGCAAATTGTTACTTGAAAATAATAAAGCGTTTTATGAGAGTGGAATAACCGTAATCCGTGCCCTTAAATTGTACATTTTTCCTCAAAAAGATGAGCCACAACGTACACGGCTCTCGATTTAAGGAATTAAAGTTGTTCTCCGTTTCCCTTTCAAATAATGCTAACGATTTATGCCATTACGAAAGGTCAGAAATTATCTATTACATTTGTTCATTAGTGTTGAAACGCGAGCCAGTATCCGGGGCCTGCAATTAAGGGGAAATAATTGTTTACATAAATACGGGGATTTGGCAATAACAGTACATAATATTTACTGAAGACGTCGTTGTTATTAAGTGGACTATTAGGGTAATTGCTTTAGAGCCGTGGATGGTAGTAATTGAGTCGAGATCGTCATTACTGCTCTACGAGGGACTGCAGACGTATGTACCTAATTGTCAGACTCCTGTTTTTACTTCATTAATGTAATAATAACAGTTAACACATTCAGGGCCTATTATTGTCTAAAATTGTTGCTTCGTAAAGCAGGAAGTGCGATCTAAGTTTTTCTGCAATATCATATTTCTCCTGCCTACCACTTTTTTTATAAAAAGATTTCTTCTCGCGAGTTTCTTCTCATTATCTACGCTGCTTATAACGTAGATTACAAAAAAAACGACAGATTCTTAGGTATCATCTTGAAAACATAGGTTTATTTTATTAATAAGCACATAAAGAATCTGTAACACAGACGTTCGCGGGATAAGGATATTTATTCAGTGTGTAAGCAGGGGACAAATTGTTTGTCTCGGAGTTTTACCTGTGCCTAGTGTTGCCAGTAATTCATTTTGGTGGGAAAGTCGAAACGTTGACTGTATTTGGAACATTTATTTAAGTGTTTGCTAATTTTAACAATTTAGAGAGCCATTCATGTTTTAGGACGGGTTGTTCATCGCCAAAATTGCAATATACCCAAACCCATCCATGAAGTCCATACCATACTTTACCGACATGGACAGGACCTCTTTTACTACTTTGAGTAGACAGCCATTATGTATTGATTTAATATTTAGATATAAAAAAAGATACTTAAATAAATTTTTAATCTCATCTGAAAGCTTTTTAAAGTTTGGTAAAATCTTAATTAATCATATTCATAACTAAATAGACTACTTTTAGAGAACCAGTTAACTAACATTTTTGATAATCACTGCGTCGTTACTTTAGTCCCAAAATCGGGACTTAAAATGAACTACGCTGGCAACTCTACCTGTGGCGCCGTGTCCCGTTTTCATAACGCAAGCCCGTAGGCAAGACGGCGCGGCGGCGGCGGTGACAATTTGTTAGCCGCCTCTGGATGTACTGACGAACTTACAGGAAAGTAATATTATAACAGCGAATGTGTGTTTTATACTTCTTTCACGGTAAAATGGAGCAGTTTCATGTTTTTTAGGAAGGAATAGGTAGAAGAATGACACGGTTTACAAGATAAAGCTTTTTTTTTTAGGTTAAATATTTGTATGATTTAAGATACAATAGATATGGAAGCCATGCCAATGCCATAGTGGATAAGGAACCAATTAACAAAGCGGTTATTAAATTTTTCAGACACAATACAGATTATGTTGATTAATATAAATGAGTTCAAAGTGATTGTTCCAAAGTAATTGGGAAATGGGTATTTAGAAAGGGGCCTGTTTTAATTATGAAAGTGATTTGTAATGGATCTTTATATTGATTAATTCAGATTTGTATAGGAATATCACTGTGATCATACTTTAATAAATCCGAAAATTAATTAATTACCAAGAAATTATTGATAGTGCTTGTTGTCAAAGAAAAATAAGTACCTAACTACCTAAGAGGTAAATATATTTGAAAGCATTTTCCAGTAGAAATGTAATTTTGAAATATTGTAAATTTATTTTTAGTCCAATGGACAATAATTTTACTTAGAACTGGACCTTTTTGACTTAGAAAAATAGGTAAAAATATGAGAATGAAAAAAACTATTTTCCTTCATAGTTTACCTAATAACTACAAAACAAACTAACTTGATGAGCAAATCGTGATCGAAATTACTAACTTCGGTAATTTTACCCATTTCTCTACCACCCACCCTTCAGAAACAAAAGCTCTGAATTTAATTCTATGTCAGGATCTGCGATTGAATCATTTGGTAGCAGGAATGGATCCTCATTTCTCCAAGAGCTCTCTCGTTCTTAATGAGATTTATCAGCTTGATTTCTCGCGTCGATACATGAATTAATTGCGCGGCTTAATTTTCTTACGATATCCTTTGTTTGAGTAACGAATGTGGGTAGATGTTGAATCCAGTTATCCTTCGGTTAATTTGCTTTACCTAGAGTCCAGTTAGTTAGATTTCAATTGATAGAGTTCTTTATTTGATCGACTCTGATTCTGCTGACCTCTTCTTTTTTAAAGATAAGGTAAGCTCCTATATCATCTATATCGTATTTGTATTCAGTTATTTATTGGAAACAATAAGTCTGAAACCTGATAAAAAGCTACGTTTACGTAAAGTGAAAACTATCACTTATCTACTGAATTCGAAACATATACACCTAACCATTTTTTTTTATAAAGATTTTTTTATTTATAAAGGAACATAAACCAAATATTATATTTTGTATCTACTATTAATAGTTGCTTTATTTTTTCAGCACTACAGTGAGAACATATTTCAAACATGGCTATTACGTGGTATTATAGCTTTAATCTCCAACAATGTAGCTCTAAACGATTACCCAGGTACTCTATAATGGTAACATCGTCTAAAACACGCCGGTACAACATTATCTCGTTAAGTTAACTCTGAAATTTAACACCAAATGCTGATGCCAACGGGACAGTAAAAAGCATGCTGCTTTTAAGTTTAATAGTTTTATGTATTTAGTAAAGTTGAGTAGTGGTATGGTAAGTACATAAGAGTGGTTTAGCGGATCACTCTAGTAAAAGAATCACAAACACTTTGTGGATAAATCCGGCTGAAAGATATCTACCCTATACCATTTATGTTGAGGTAAGCTCCACATTTATTTTTTTATTGAATTTTATTTTAGTCAACAACGACACATCCATATTATAATAGAACACAGATTAACTGAAATCTAAAGTAGGTAAATACAAAACGACTGAAATGGTAAACTTTGTTAAAATGTCTAGTTAGCACTTTTGAAATTTGCAAGGGAGAGTGAGAATAGCAATATAAGCTACACTCGCAAGAACCACAAAACTTGAAGTTACTATGTAGCATGCTTGCTTGAGGCAAGTGCATGCAAGCAAGTGCATGCAAACACAGCTTAAGTAACACCAACGCGGTTCTTGCTTATTAAACTTCGTTTTACCTTCAACTATCTCCTGTAAGTACTGTTTATTAACTTGCATTTACAGTCTGCTATTACGTCGAGTTGCTAATTAAAAAAGCGTAATTACACCCAATTGCAGTTTGTTTTTGATAAAACGCTGGAGTGGAGGTAAATTAGTTTTTAGACAGGAAATTGTTGATTTAGACAAGACAGTAATTACACAAGAAACTTCTTGTAAAGTAGAGATAAGTTTAACTTATACTAACAAGGTATACGATCTATCTGATTATGGTTAAGGTATTTATTTACTTACTAAGTAAATGAGTAAGTACTATGAGGTCTGATTATAATCACAATCGCCATAGTGGAAAATATTAAAATTTTATATTTAAACGATTAAATGACGAAATATAAAATTATTTGCATTAAAATTTGCACTGGTTATTTTATTATAAATCGGGATAATCTAATTAAATTATTTAG